>WEIU01022675.1:0-10047 GCA_013389925.1 Aegithalos caudatus
CAGACTCAAGGAAGCTTTGTAAAAGGCAAATCACTCTGTTGCTGAGCTTTTAGTCTCAGAAACTGGCAAATGTTAGAGAGGGGTTCCCTGGGTTCCAGTCCAAGAGAGACCATTGATATGCCAGTTAATTTCTTATTCTGAATATTAGTTGTACAGCTAACAAGAAAAACCCTCATTTATGTTTGCTTCTAATACTAAAAAAAAAAAAAAAAAAAAAAAAGGTAAAAAAGGAAATCTTTTTTTTGAAGACTNTGATACTTTGTTCTGGAGAACTTTTTAACAACAGTTGTTGCCAAACCACGCAACTAATAAATAAGCAAAGGAAAAGAAACGTTTTGTTAATAAAAAAATGTGGTACAAAATGTCACTAAAATGATGCCTCAGCAATGATGAATTCTGTAGTGTCATGTCCAAGGACATAAATTTTGCTTTCAATATTTGCAGATTATTTGGAAGCTCTCATTTCCATTGTGACTTCAGTATTCTGACTGTTGTCACTTCTATTTGATTGTTGCTGTTTTGTTACAAAAAAAGTCGTTAAAATGGGCTTTTTTTTCAACTGTGAGCATATTGATAATGAACCATATTTTGGGTTTTTTAATAACAGAAACTCAATCTCCGTGCATTGACAGAACAGTAGGATGTTAAGAGCATTACCGTGGCAGAACAGATTCAAAAGAATTTAATGGAACTTTAAACACAAAAAAGATTGCCAGTTGAATTTTGAAGTTTGGTTCTTCTGCCCTTCCTGGATTTTTCAATCATTTTCTTTGCAATATATATTTTGCTTAATACTTTCCCTAGGTGGTTAATCAGCTTGTCTTCCTGCCCTCTGCATTCTTTTCCAGTGAACATTTGGCTTTAAACCAATCCTTATCTCCAGTACTAAATTACCCAATTTTGTATATTTGCTGAAGGGTACCTTTTATTTTTTGTCCAATGAGCCCCAAAGAAAAAAAAAAAAAAAGTAGTTTCTTCTCTCACAGATATGTGCAGTAGTGCCTTCCTGCACCTGTGATTTTCAGTCCAGGAAATGAAGTCTAGTTTGATGCTTTACTTTATAAAACCAGACTGTTTAGCAAAAACTGATATTTCTGATTTTCTATTGCTCCAACCAGAGGTATTTGTGTAATCAAAATTTACTTTGGGTAGCTCTTATAATAATAAATTCAAAATGCGTTTTTTTTTCCAATTGGAAGGGACAATATTTTTTTAATATCACGTGTAAAGTTTAAAAGGAATAATACTGTACAGTTTAAGAGCCAATTTTTTAATCACTATTAAATTCATAGTTAATCAATGGTTTGTGAGATTTATAGACCAGTCATAAATTCATTAAGTAAATCTACTAGGTTAATAAGTCATAAACCTAAGTGTAGCTCTTACAGGTATTTTATTGTGTTGCTCAGATATCACAGAATCACAGAGTGGGTCAGCTTGGAAAGGATCACACCTTGTCATCGAGTCTCACCCCCCTGCTCAATCAGGGTCATCCCAGAGCACGTGGCACAGGATTGCATCCAGATGGTTCTGGAAGGTGTCCAGTGAGGGAGACTCCACACCCTCTCTGGGTGATCTGTTCCAGTGTTTGGTCACTGCACAGGGAAGAAGTTCTTCCTCATGTTCACATGGAATTTCCTGTGTATCCTTTTCTGCCCATTTCCTCTTGTCTTATTAGCTGGCACATATAGTTTTCCTCAATGAAAAAAACACTACAATTAAATCCTTGCTGAGAATGTTTTGTGAAACCTTGACATGCTAAAAACATACTGGATGCTCTTTCTTTGCAGCTTGAGTACTGTTTCCCGAGTATGGTGGATCTGCCATGTTCTGAAGGATGGAAAAGGAAGAAGGTGTGGGTAGCTTGGTGTGTGCATGAATGGAGTTGGTTGCAGCTGAGGATCAAATCCACAAAAGAGCTCAAGGAGAGGTTTATAGTGAGGAAGAAAGCAAAGAGAACATTTGGAAGAGAACAAGGTATGTTCAGATCCCTCAGACCATATCCCTCTTTGGGGAAATAGCAGGTGGACCCTCTTACCTATTTTGTGTATGCTCTTTATGTCAGTTCTACTTCAATAATATCTGAAGACCTTCAGATTAAAGTGCAGCTGCACTCTACTAGCTCTAGATGAGTCACTGAAGAACTTTTTCCTCACAAACCTTGGCCCCGTAAAACAGTGTTTGCCCAGACCCCTTGGAGGAGCAAACTTCAGTGATTTTAATGTAGCCTAGAGAAACAGGCTTCAGGCACTGTATGTGGGATCTGAAAGGTTGAGAAAAAGGACTGGGGATAAAGAACTGCAGAAAAAAAGGCAAAACAAGTTGTCTGTATAATGCAGGGTATGTCTTCATAGCTGTCTAAAAATAACAGCAGAAGTAATTACAAAAGTAAGAGCAACTTACAGAGACAAACCTGAAGAATCTTCAAGACAGAAATCTTGGAAGTGAATATTTTGCCTGTTTCCCTCACATTCCTTTAAAAAAAGAACAAGACAACACTTCTTGGCTATTCATAGTGGGAAATCTTGTACCATTTGATGGCTGTTTTATGATTCAAATAATATTGCATTGTCTGGGACAGCAATTGTAAGAAATCATTGTATATTCGAGTTTAACTTTACATGACCTCAAACAGCTTTCAGCAAAAGCAGCAGAATCTGTAAAGACAGATTCCACACCAGAAAGAGAGTAAACAAACAAAAGAGTACCAGAACACAGTGATTCATATAACCATGGCATCTTGTTGCATCTTCATCAAAACTAAAAGAGCTACAGAGGAAAAAAGCTGAGGAAAGACAATCCTTATGAAAAATAAGAGCAGTAATAAGAAAGCAGGCTGAAAAAAAATGAAGCATTCTTTAAAATAAACTGCAGCTCAGATATATATACACACAGAGGGTAGAAGAAATGTGACACACAGGCTTTTAAGAAATAGACAAGGAATAACAAATGTGCAGTGTTTTGCCCTCAACAAATTAATTTGTCAGAAGCTTGAAGAGTTCTTATGTTTGGTGGGGTTTTTTTGTTGCTTTTTTTTTCTTTTGGAAAGAAGGTTGTTTTCACAGAATACACTATGTGTGCATAACAAGTCATTTAAATCAATGTTAGACATTGTCTTTAGGCAATTATTTTCTCTGCTATTTGTCAAAGGTAAGAAGTAAATTTCAAGTTTTGAACTGCTATTTTCTTGTAATTATCTTTCCCTCTTAAAAAGATACTGTGATTTATGATGCAAAATGAGTGCTTCAGGGTTACTTTCTGGCATTCATTATGTCAAAGAAAGAAACAATTAAAACCCAGGTACATGAGAATGGTAGATGCAAGAGTGTGCAGCGCAGCCTGAAATTAATTTGAAAACTGGAGATTTATTGAATGCACTTTGTGTACTTGACAGCAGCATTAGAACTATTGGCTTCCATCTGAGCACGTCTGCCTCTACTAAAATTTTTAAACTTTGCCCACATTGTTTGAACAGCCTTGTAAGAGTGTGTGTGCCTGTGAACAGTGTCTGTGTGTGCACGTGCAGGGATGTGTGCTCTGCTCTCTGCCAGCAAGCAAGGGATCAGATTCCCAGGATACAGGAAGGTTAATGGTGCTCCACTAAGTGTGGCTCAGGGGAACAACATTAATATTGTTGTCCAGAGATGTAAAAAAATGTGTAGCAATAAGAGATATCTCAAAAGGAGTAATTGAATCTGCTCTTAGGGTTATGTTTTCTGAGTTTCTCCATTTGGAAGGAACCAGCTGTGTGATTTCCATTAATATCCCGTAAGAATTTTTACAGCTTCTGGACTACTGCTACCATAAATCCCACTGGAAACGATTTAACTGTACCTGTCATCAGCATCTTAGCCTATAATATCCATACTACTTTGTTTTCCCAACTTGACATATCTTCTGGAATTCCTGGTACATGGAGCCACTGTAGAGTGCAGTCTTACAAAAAATTAAGGAGGCCGCAAATTTCCTTTAATTTCCTTTGCTTGAATATTAGAGTATTCTTTAATTTGGAGCTTGGGGGCAAGAAATTAGTCATGAAATTAGTTTATTTTAAAAATTACTTCAGAATAAGGATTTTTGTGGATCTTTGTTTGTTTTTTTGTTAAGAGATGAGAACAATGAGTATCTTGAAAACTACTTTTTTCTGAAATACTTGACATGTTAGGAACATGAGGAAGTATTCAAAAAGATTAATTTTAGTCATGTAGGGACTAAACTTTAATCTGCAATAGACCTGCTAGAGACAGGTAAGAATAAAGAAAAGCAAGCCCTATTTTGACTGAAAGGAGAATCCTCTCTATGTTTTGCACTCTCACTCTCTTTTTCCTACAATTGAATAGAGAGTGATCTTAGGAAGATCTTGTCTCCACAAATGTAATCAATTATTTATGGAAGATGTCTTTGCCTCAAGTGATGGAGCAGGACCCAATGGCTTCTGAATATGACTGTATTATTGTACTATTGTTTTGGTCTAACTTCAAAGAGAGTATGGGTTGTGATCTTTCTATTGATGAGAGTATTATATCTTAACCTTCTAAATGTCTGTGATTTTGGAGGGAAACTTACTGTTTAAATATGCCATTCAAAAATAGCACAATACCTTTCTCCTGGCAAGTATCCTGAAGATGTTTTGCATATTTTGGAAAGCAGTCAAAAGAAAGTACACATGCATTTCAAACGTCATCATGCTTCCTTTCTCCACACAAGTCATCACTCAAATGATTTTGTGCACTTCTGAACATCTTATCATTAATTTTTAATGGGTACAGTTGGTGCCCTGCACATTTGTGTACACTTGAATCCATTACTAATCAGTATAAATTCACTGATTATACAAGTTGCTTTTTACAAACTCCAGGACAACTTGGAGAGCTGATGACATCAAAATTAAGTAAAGCATTTCCTTTTGACGTCAGCTCTCCTGCCACAGCTTGTTGGATTGGAGTTCTGTACTTTCCAAGCTGGGCTCCTTTTTGTCCAAGTTCTAGTGTTCTCTGATTTTCCTTATTTAAAAGACTATCAGCAGCAGAGTGATCCCAGAAGTCACACTGGTCCACAATGCACTCCATACTCTAAGCTCTAGTAAGAATATTAATTCAAATAAATTTGGGTCAGATTTTTGTCTTACCTTGTCAGCATGTTGGATACAAGAAAAGGGCGGCTAAATTTGATTATATCAGGCTTCCATATTGGTGATATACAGTTTGTATCTGCTCTTAAAGCACTGAGTGCAGGCAAAATAACTCAAATCCTCCTCCTCAATTATTATTTAATTGACTGGTTTCCTTATTTTGGTCTTTGGTTAAGGGATACTATGTTTCATGTAGATAGAGTTGCATGGCAAAGAGATTATTTTCATTGTAATTCAAGCTACTTATGTGTTGATTTGGAGGGGTTTTTTTTGTATTGTGTGACCAAGAATCTGAAGAGAGGAGGCTGCCATTCATCAGGCACACAGATTTTCTTTCCATTGTTGGAACTTACCATATACAATTTATGTGTTTGAAATTAATGTTTGTACTAGATCTTGAGAAAAAGGTATAAGGCAATATACCAGGAAAAAGCATTTTGACATTATATCAGTTCTAAATCTTTCTGTCTTCCTATGCTCTTTAAGCATAAGTGACCAAGCTCTCTTTATAAACATTTTGTTGAGCACATTCTGTATGGGAATATCAGCCATACAGGTGGATGGCATACAGATGGTTAGTGAGCACTATTGCTCTGTCCTCTGTTCTTGTCATTTTCTTGGGTTTTTTTCTACTTTTTTCAATGATCTTCCAATATTTGCAGTCCCCATGGAATGTGTCCAGGTGAGTGTATTAATTCTACTTTTGCTCATACTCCTCTTTTGCCTCTACTCTGAGTATCAGCACCACTTCAAGCACCCTTTCATCCTTGTGCATACCCCTCTGCAGCTCAGCCATCACTTCAGAAACTCTTTATCTCTCCAAATTTTTTTTCTGACTAAAGATAGATTTTGCTCTATGTTTCTCTACCTTGCTCTTTTCATAGCCTATTACACTTTGGCTTGAGTGTTTGTCTTTCCCCTGAGATCTTGTCTTGTGCCACAGATCACAGATGTCCAGCTGGATATAGACACCAATTCCTGGCTGAGAATGGCTTCCTAAAGATTTGAATTTCTTTGTTCAATGTGTTGGTCAAGAAAACAATTTGAAGAAATAATTCTATTTTATTTTGTAAGACATGTACCTCTTCTTTCATGAACATAATTGAATCTAAACTATACCATCTCACACCACTAGAAAATTTCAAAGGAAGATAGTCTCTGGGGTTTGCTCCTAATAAGAATTTCTTTCAAATACAGACTTATTAATCAAAGTTTAGAGAATATGAACGTATGGAAGCTCCTAACACAGAAAGAGTTTGTTTTTAATTATTTGGAAATAATTTTAATTTTTATGGGTGAAGATGTAGATGATAATTCAAGTAGAAAATGGAAGTTGAAATCTATCCATGTTTATGCAACAATGAAAACTGAGCTTGGGTATTATTTTCTAGTGCTGGAATGTGTCTACACAAATGAGATTTCCCTCTTGGGTTGTGTCTGTATGAGTCTTAAATGAACAGCTTTCCCTCACTTTTCTTAACAGATAAGTAGTTCAGGCTGGTAACATTTTATTGCATATCACAAATGGGAACTGGGAACAAAAAAGGTGAATACCATTCACTGAAATAATATTTACTTTGTCAGTTTGAATAACATTGCACTTGCTGCTTCAATCTTTTTACCAGTATTTGACCTCCATTTCCTCACCTATCTCTACTGATTATGAGTTATTATTTAAGCTCTAAACACAAAAGTCTATTACTGGTTTTGACCTTGGTCATTCATGTATCTTCTATATCAAGGTCTCGCACTTACCTGTCCTCTCATAAATTAAACTGGATTTCATATTTATCAGGCAGTCAGAAATACAGCTACAGCACAACTGGCTCTTGACTTTTGACAGACATTAAATAATCCATAATGAAAAAGGCAAAGTATTTACAGAAAAGACAATATGAAATATGTTCAATTATAGGAGGTCTCTGGTTTTCCACATTTACCTTCTGGATACCTTCCTATGAATTTGATGCAGGCTCTCTTGAACCAAGAAAATGTGTCACTTTTACAGAAGCAACATTCTAGTGTAAATACACAAACATCCAGGTAATACTCAAAATTCAGGATCAGGATCAGGATGTGCTATTGGAAGTAGATTTTCCTGCTGTTGTTATTTCTGGACTTGGAAGTACATTTCCAAAAAGCAGGCATCAGCCTTAGAGTTACAGTAAAGACTGTAACTATTGTACCATCTGCAATAGTCATGGAGCTATACAGCATGAGGGCACATGGAAAGAGGGAATGGGTCTGGGAAGTTTTCTAAACTCCTCTTTGAGAATGAAATATGTGAAAATTTCAAAGTATTCACCCTCAAAGAGAGGATGAAGTTGTCTTGATTAAACTGTGGTTGTGGGAGAAGCATCTGAAGAAAGACAGGCACATAAACCCAGACATTTTCAGAGAGGTCTGCACTGCTGTGTTTGCTCTCTCCAGAGGTTTGGGTACCAGCCTGGTCACTGGTTTGTTCTTGCCCAGGCAGGGGAAGCTGGCAGTACAAGTCACCTCTCATTCTGTTGCAGAGTTTGTGAGAGGCCTCTGGAACAAAACTGCTTCCCCTCCCTTTCTTCACAGACTTCCAGCTCCTGAAGCGCGAGAGAAACATCTGAGAAATATGAGGAAATAAGATCTGGAATTTGTCATTATTTGTCAAACAAATTTTTTGTATCAGCTTTATAGAAGTAGCTTTACTCCTTGATACATGACAAGTTTGTACAGTTGGTAGTTTCTCAGGACAGCATACAACTGTTCTGCTCTACCTGCAATGTGCAAGTAATGTACTCATTAAGGCATATCCTGAAAAATCACCTACCCTCTTTTTGAAGTTTCATACAGAGGGCTTGTAATGTTCATATGAATGATTGAAAGCCATCTTTTTAGCATGTTAATGTGATTTCATACATTAAATTGTCTCTTAACAGCAGTAAAACCGTGTTTTCTCTCATGCGGGGTTTATACATTTGCTTTAATAATTATAAGAGCAGGCCATTTCCTAGATAATTGCAAACATTCACAATTCACATTTAAGTTTATGCATAAGGATGTTATAGGTGCTTTAAATTTCATGCTTTATGAAAGGTTCAGTCTGATACGTATCTTTTATGCACAGCCATTGATTGATGTGCCAGACACTAATAAATTTTGTCTGAAGACTTTCACTGCAATCTGATTCCCATTCATTTGCATAAAACTTCATTTTCTGAGCAATGTGAGAGTGCAAGTATTTCTCAGTAGCATTGAACTGACCTAAATCTGACATGGAGAGGTTCCTCCTGGAAGGTGACAGAGGAGAGGTGTATAAGCACTGCTGAGAGTACTGAGAGGACTCAGGCATATCTGTGTGTGCTGCAATGATTTTGGAGATAACACAACACCACCCACAGAATATGGTATAATTAGTCTATTCTAAAATTAGAGATACTTTTATTCTTAATCTCTGAATTCTGATGCTATTTCCAGCTGTAAAGATGTGTTGTGGTATGTTTAACGGAGTACTTGGATGCTAAGCTAGAGATCAGATCAGAAAACTACACGAGGCAATTAACATTTCTGATTTCAAAAAAGGATGTGTCAGAGTACAGTAAATAAATCCTAGAGACAGGTATTGGGCACTAACAAAAAAGAGATCTTGAATAATTGCTCATTTTGTGAATGCTGCAACAAACAGAGCTCATAGAGGAAAAAATGAAAATATGACCATGCAGTTTAGACTGTGTCAAATAATTTATGTCAGAATAACAGAAATTTTCATCAGAATTTTGTGTTATTACTTTCTATGCTTTAAATGCTTCCTACTAAGACCTTAATAATGTGTGAAAATTGTTTTTATTGAAATTGTTGAAAAGTGACAAAAACATCTTTCAGAAACCTAATTTTAGGTCAGTTTGACCAGGCTGAGTCCTTCAATTAACAAAGAGATAGAGGTGACAAATGAGAGAATCTTCCAAAAGTTATTTCAGTACATTTATTTTAAGCCTAGGATACTTTAGCAGGTAAAACCTCATTACTTTTATTTGTTGAGGTTTACTTCTTTCTTTTTTTTCCTCCCAACCATTACATTTAACATTTTTAAAATTTGGGTAATTCAGTTATCAAATTAAGTATGAAAGTTAAGAAAAAGAAGGCTTCTCTACATGTTTATTAATGTTATCAGGCTAGAACTGGGCAGGGTTTGGGCCACTACTGTAATTTCCGTGTGAGGATCGATTCACCTTTGTCCATTGTCGTGATTAACGTGAGGTTAGTTAATCTTAATGTAGTAGTTTTATTAAAGGAAACTATCTTAAATTATCTGAAATAATTATTCATGTTCATCCCACTGCAGTTTAATTTGCAACACCTCTTGGTTCTCTTCATACAACTGCTCATTTTCTTGGCTAGTTTAATTTTTATCTGTAGCAAGCAGCCACCCCTCACCTTTCTAGACTGTGCACTGATTTATGCATGTTCCTGCCCCTCCACTTCTGAATGATAACTAGTTTCCTAGCAAAGAAGATTCTCTCTGCCTTGTCTTTCCTAAAAACATTGTGGCCAGTATTTTTGGTTTGTTTTTTTTCCCATTACAAACACACAACCCTTCTCACTGGCTTTCAGCATAGCAAATTAGAACAGGTCACCTCTCTACAAGGAGAATTTCCAGTTCTTTGTGCTTATTACCTTGATGCTTAGAACCAATAAATAAGCAATTATTTTCCTTGCTCTTTTCCACCTCTATACAACCCCCATGTATCACCTTGAGTCTGACACATATTTGTCTTCCCTTCCACCACCATAGTTAGCAGGTGATGTTTAAGAATAAAAAGAGGAAATGTAGGACTTAAACCATCATACATAGCATAAATTGTGGTAAGAGTGGACCATGTGATTACTGCAATGAATCTGAAGGCAAACTTAGGAAAATAAATCCTCTTCCTGTGCTTTTT
>WEIU01022675.1:12959-27649 GCA_013389925.1 Aegithalos caudatus
AAAATGCCATCAGTTTGTTCCATCTGTCTGGCTTTCTAAAGGGAATATGCTACCTGAGTAAGAACTCACATTAAGTAGTAGTTGTATGCTTAAATTCTGGAAGTGGTTTTGAGTAGATTATAGTTATATAGTTACTCCTTCTGCCTTTAAAGGAACATTTTTTAATATTGTCTTTTAGGAGAATTTGGATGCATTTTCTAGTGGTCATTTTTGGATAGATTTTTGTGTGTTTTGAGTTTTCTGGTCCACCGGGAGTTGTATGGATATCCAAGTGTTGCCTGTTCCAGCACCAGCAGTGTTTTCACAAAAAAAGGGAATGAGCATGAAGGTTGTAAGATGGAAGAACAGCTGACTTGGAGCCAGGTCTGCTGGAGATTTATGGACAAAAAGTTGAAAAAAATCCTGGGGAGGATGAATCATTCAAGGCCAGGAAAGAGGTACATCAGCCTCTAAAAGGAGGATTTAAGGGGAAAAAGGCAGATCTGTCTAAATGATGGTGCAGATATCCCAATGGGATCAGAATGCCAGGCTCAGAAACAAAGAGGCTAAGATTAGATTTGGTGCTTATGGTCTCCCCTCCAATACTGAGTTCATTAAAGCTGCAGGAACTGATTCAGTGTGTGGAAGTTTCCTGACCTCGAGGTCACACAATAAGCTTGTTTCATAAGGCATACACACTTTCCATCTCTGCTTTCTCATTCACTTTCTGTCTTGCTCTCCCCTTCCCCATGCTCTTTGTAGCCTCCAGTCCCAGACTTTCCCTTTGGGACCTTTATCACATCTCACTCTGCTCATGTCTCAGGCTTTGTCCCATCATCAGCAGCTTTGCCAGCCCATCCATACTCTTCTCCCACTGCTCCCTTTAAATGACAGTCCTTTCCACACAGGACTGCCATTGCCATCACTGTCCCTCCCTATTTGACCCTGGGATACTTCCTTCACCCTACTGCTAGACTTTATCTTCCCTGTGTTTGGGTCTGGGAGGTTTCCTTGAGTCCTCACCAGGATGTCACTGAGAGCACCAGAACAGACTCAAATTTCAGACATCTGCACCAGGTATGACTGAAGTGTCTTAGAAGACAATCCAAAATCATTCTTATCCCCAGCAGGAGCGTTGCCAGTGTCCCTGTCAAGAATGCACAGTGATTTCCCAAAGATGTATCAAGTTTGAATAGACTTCTATAGGTAAGGCAAATCTCTGATGAAGGCCACTCTATCTTTCTATCTAGCTTCTAATTCCAAAGGATGAGAATGCTAGAGTTTTTAAAGTAATCTATTTTCTTTCTATAAAATAAAAACCTATGGCTTTAGAACATCCTTGTTTTCCTTTGGGCAGAAAAGGTAAGAAAAAGTTTTCTTAAAGGAGTGAAAAGATCAGTTTGCTAACTTGATTTGACTTTACAATAACAATTTTGAAACAAGGCAGAAAAAAGTCAATATTTCAGGATAAAATGAGTCACGTCTTTTATTCTATATAGCCTTCAATGTAACTATCTGTTTGAAATTTTGCAGGAAACCAGAATTAACACACTTGACTGCTGAAGAAAAAATAAACCCAGCACACAAATCAATAGTATTTTCAATAACATCTGTGAATACTGACAAATCACAGCTCCATGGCATCCTCCCTAACTGAGTGGTGTGACTTTGTTCTAGTGGTGTCTCAGAGGGTCAGTGACTCAAATTTCCTGCAACAAATGTGCTTTTCTTAGAGCTCTTCTACCCAAACATTGACAGGTCCAAAGCCTGTTCATTTATGATACATGATTTTAACCTCCAAATCTTTATCTATCTCATGTAGCAATTCCCCATTTAATGGAGACTGGGTTTTGTTGTCCTGGATTTATCATTGTTCTGTAACAGTATTTTAACTGCATTTCTAATCTGTTAAATCATATTGCAAATACAATTATTATTGATCTAGAATTCAATTTTTCTTAATTTGGTTTCTGATAGTATTGTATGAAAACATTTGCAGAAGCAATTTAGTATGTATTACAAAAGGATGAAGTATCAAGTTTGATATTTCTTTTGTTGAATAGATAAATATCTATTTTATTCTCTTAAATTATCCTAACAATAAAAAAAATCTGTATTACAAGGGAGATTTAAAAAATTAATTGTGGATACCATTTTTCTGCAGTTATGCCAATGCTTCCTTCTCAATCTAGTTATTTAGAGTATTTACAGATAAGCTTTAGTTTTAAATATTTAGAGGCTTGATTTATCTGCTCTGATTTTTTACTCTGCATAAGAAGTGATGCCTAAACTTTATTGTGTGGCAAGGGGTACAACCTATAAACCCTATGAAAACCCAATCCTAAATCCTTGCATCAGGCTAGCCAGGAACAAGCAGTAAATTAATAATAAATATATTAATTTCAAAGTGTGTGTTTTGGGCTGGAAGACTTACATGAAAAAAGCATTGTTTGGCCTATTGATTTGTGCTAATAGTTTGTATTTGCCTACGTGTGATCATTACGCCAAACTTGTAGTTCAACATAAAAGTTTCTCAATGTTGAGTCCACAGCTGTCATAAAGCATTAGAGTCCAGGATGTCTCCCAAGTACTAAGTGTACTTTAAAGTCACTATTTAAGAAGTGCTAGGCAGGGAAATGGGAGAAATCAGGTTTAATTTCTAAAATTCTCTTCGATAATCAAACTGCCTAAGAGGAAATGGAAACATCACAGGTGGAGCTTGGTCCACAGGATGGTCTGTCAGAGATCTGTGGTAGACCATTTATCTAAATTTTTTCAATTAAGTTGTGTCCATGGATGTGAACCAAGAGATTGTTAGGGTAAAGGATGTCCCCAGCTTTTCACCTTGGAGAGCAGTTTGAAAACTGAGGCACTTCCTATGTTGTTTTCTAAAACAAAATTTAAGTCAAATATAACCTTAAATACCATAGATAGAGTGGTATTTAATATATTTATGGTATAAATACCATAGATTTTCCCTTACCCATAACAATTGCATACTTAAACTGATCTATTTTCTGCAACTCAGTCTACCTCTGAACAGTAAGTAGAATATATGCAGATCATATAAAGGTCTTTTCACAAAACTCTGTGACAAAGTTGTTCTGAGGGTCCAAATTCCCAGTATTCAGTTACAATTTTGATTTTCCTTCAACTGCAGCATATATGCAACATAGGCTCCACTATTTTATTTTGATGAGCTCAAACGCAGTGTAATGTGTATGACCAGAAACGTGTTTTGTGAATTAAAACTTAGAAAGTAATAAAACAGTATTCTAAAGGAGTACCAATTACTATATCTTCTAATCAAACATCCAGTTTCAGAGGGCTATTCCAGTAAACCAGCATGGGTTTCTAAATTTTTTTTCTCCTGAGATACATCACATTTCCTCTAAGGCTAGAGAAGTCTAGTGTCTGAAGGCCAGCTGAATTTTCAACACACCTACAAATACCAGAAACTGAGGCCATCAAAATTCGTGAGTCAACACCTTCTACCAGTGCTTCCTGACAAAATCTAAGATGCACCTGGCTGCACTTGGCCCATGGGAGTAATTCCAGCTTTTAGGGATCATTGGAACAACACAGTTCCTTGTGCTCAGCACATCATCCTGGGTTTGTTTTTTTTTTCAGAGAAATATTAAGGGCCAGAATTCTCACCATTTCTATGGCAACTTAGGACACCCTACAGACAAAATTAACTGCCAGGTTTCCTGTCAAGTTTGACTCTTCAGCAACTGTGCAGCTGGGGTGGTGAGAAGTTGCCAGATTGCAGGAAATAATTATAGTAAAATTTCCCCAAAATGCAAATATGTAAACCAAAGCTAATTAAAATAGAGAAATGATCATAGCAATTGACCTTTACAGAACTCATACAGAATGGACTTGAAATGGGAAAATAAGTGCAGCCAGGTGATGGTGATGAAGCAGCAAATATAATTCCACGGTAACCCTCCCTTTTTCTGCATCTCTTTTTAGTTCTGTCTAAACATATAACAGACTTTGTGCTTCAAGAGTCCTTACAGAGAATTAAAGCTCAAAATCCTCATTGTAGGTCTTTTTGTCATCCTGGTTTTTTTTGTTTGTTTGTTTGTTTTTTTTTTTAATTTGTTTTTATTTTGAGGTGTTGTTTTGGGTTTTGTTTTGGTTTTTTTTGTTTTTTTTTTTGGGGGGGGGGAGGTTGTGATTGTTTTTTCCTTTTTTGAGCAGATTAAAGAGAAAATTAGAGCCTAAATTCTTTCACAAACAATTGTGAAAGATCCCACACTGATGTGAGCTTGCCTCAACTCCAGTTTTTTTCTTCCACCTATTTATTAAATAATCCCTGCCCCTGACCAGGTCGCTGTACTTCATTCCTTGTCAGGGCTCAGTAATGCAGCAGAAATCAATCTGCATCCTGTTCCAGTTATTCAGTGAATTAAAGTGACTCACACAGTGGTCTGTAAATGGCAAAAGTTGACTGGCAGGACTGTACAGCTCAGGGTGTGGTGGAAAAGGACCTGGCAACAAACCATGAGATCACATCTGCTCAATCACAAGGGTTTGCACAAAGAGCCTTTTTTGACAAACTGACTGCAGAAAGAACTCCACAGCCAGCACCTTTGCTTTTCAGCTAAAAGTTGTGTGGTCTTTGTAGGAAGAATGTAGCTGTGCTCCAGAAACAATCTGGGCCTAACAAAGGAGCTACCCAGGTTTTGACCCCTGGAGATCCCTGCATTGTGTCCTGAAAATTAAGTGTGTCATGTCAGAATTTACAAGGTATAACAGCAAAATGATCCTGGGGTAGAAAAAGAGCAAAATATTAAGTTCCAAGATGTGACATTTCAGCACAAGATGACTGGTACTCACATCTCTACCTCTTAATACAGGAGGACACTGAAAGCAATGTGCTGTGAAGAACTTCTCCAGTAAAGGAGTAAAAGGTATCAGTGAGAGAAAATGCTGTCTTGAAAGTGGAATGCTCTAAATACCTTAATAATTAGTGATAAAATCACAGAATTAAATGATACATTCTCTAGCTAGCAGTGTTATTTAGTAGGGATCAAAAAAAAAAAAAGAAGAAAAGCTAAAAAAAACACCCCAAAAGTTGTGACTTGATCAGAAAAACCATACTGAATGAAATTTTTTATCAGTTCATCATCTTTTCAAGTGACATTTGGTAGTTAAGTGAATGGTGAGAGACACAAGGTCTGCAAGGAAAGACTTAGAAAATAATGAAAGGAGGAACAAAGCTGCTAAAACTCCCCTTAGTTACAGATTAAGATTTGTTTCCAGCAGCAGGGGTCTGCCCTAAGCAATGCTTCCAAAATTTGGCCACAATGCACAAAAACCTTAAATGAGCTAACAGGTGGGGAAAGAGTATATCTTTTGTTATTACTTTAATGTGAGGGAATTAAATTCATATCTTTAAATTTTAGCATTGCATAGCTTAGTCAATGCCTTTGGAATGACTTGCATTGTAAAGATCCTGTGGATTAACATAATTCAGTAGTCTAAAACATAATTTCTGAAGTCCTGGCTGGATTCACATACATATGAATCATACATATGAATTGTTTAAAATCATAATCAGGCAAGTTTGTTCTAACTCATCTGTTTACATGTGCAGTCTCTGGACTCCTGGCTTTTGTACAAAACCCACCATAATTTAAAAAAATACCATCTTTGTTTTTTTCCTCCTTGCACAAAGGATTAGATTAATAGAAAGTTTACCTTATTCAAATCAACAAGCTTTTGTACAATATTTAACCAGAATAATTGTCAAGGCACTTCAGTAAGTTTCTACAGCCTGGTTTCTGAAGTGCAGATATTGAGAGTTCATGTTTATTTAATTGCAGAGGAAAGAATGTTTTGCCATTTTTCTCTAGGAAAGCAAGAACCAACACAGAAATGCGACAGGCTGTAAATTTGATAAGATGTCTTGTACTGCAATATTTTATTTATCCTCATGGGACTCTTTGAGTTTTCCCAGATCTACCTTTCACCACAGAATCGCCTGATGTTCTTCATCAGCTTTTAAAACTAGAATTGTTACAAATGAGAGCTTACAGTGGCAGCCCTGGTTTATTTTATGCAATGCTGCCACATAATAATTGTATTACATAAGTTTGGCAGCATTTCACAGCTGTTTTAAGTCATGTTAATGGGAGGTATCCAGTTCCTAATGTTGAAAACTGCTTCTACACAGAAGCTGATTGAATAGGTTTGCTCACTAGCAAAGGCTCACTCATTTATTTCAGTTTTTAAAGGGAGGCCTGACATTATCCAATTTGTATGTCTGATGAAAGGTTTCATTAAATGGTGGATAAAGTAGTGTGGAATGAAATCTGACTGTTCACAAAGGAAAAAAAAATGAAATTTTCTTTATAAATTTTTTCTAACCAAGAGACCAGAAAGAAGAGCCTTCTTAAGTTACAAATTTAAAGTACTTTCAGAATTATTTGATACCTCTGAGACTTCACCAAATTTTCTTAATCACACAAGCCTGTCTCCAAGCTGTTATGCAAAGCTCAGATGAGGCCAGGGTGGTTGAGCTGAGGTTTAATGAAGAGCTCAGACACTTGAGGATGGAGGTTGTGCAGTTCAGTAAACCAACAGTAGTTATTTATTGAAAGGCCTTTAGGGTACACCTTGGGCAGGACAGGAGCCTGACCAGGGATACACCCAAGGTGGACTTAGAATGGTCACAAAATGGCTGATTGGTCACGAGGTCTTACATTTTTATAAGTTTTGGTCCATTTGCATATTGGGGTTTAATTGTCCAATTACATCTTCAGGTTGTGAGGTCCCAAACTTCTTGTTCCTCCCTTCAGTCCACTGTTGTCTGTGCTTTTGGGCTGAAGGTTGTCCTTGATCTTCAGCAGGAAAAGGATTTGTTTTGTCTGCCTGCTCTGTGAAGAGAGCTTACTAACACTGAACATGAGGCTCAGAACTACACCCCTAGGCAGCACAGAATTTGAAAAACATGAAAGCTAAAACTTAAGGCATCACCTGCACCTTGGTAGCAAGCTGCCTCACCCTCTCCTCCATCAGCCACTCTCTGCTTTGCTTGTCCTGGTGCCAGCAGATCTGCCTGCTTCCCAGCTGCACCCAGCATGGATCCTGCCTGTGTGTGCAGCTGGAGTGAGCACAGGGAAAGCTCTGCAGCTGTTCTTCCTGTCTCAGAGAAGACAGTGGCCATGTGGAGCAACTTGTACACCATTTTTGACCAATGGGTGTCTTTTTTATCCTTCAGTAGCGGGTAGTGATGGCACCATCACCATTTAAAACCCTGAGTGCCTCAGTTTGTGAGGTGCCGAGTGGGCTCCAGATGTGAACCTGGAAGAAACACAGTGTTACTGCTAAATTCTGCCTGGGCTCACCACACAGCTCCAGTGCTGCATCTGTGCATGAAGGTGAGGGAATCTCAGGTTTTGATTCACTCTCAAGCTTATAAAACCAATCATCTATGAATGTGGATGGCTCTGGAAGAATGGAGCAGACAGAGAAGTCTTGAGGACTTGATTAAACATACTGTGTGCCAAACCTCATCATAATGATTCAGTTTGTTCTGTGGGACCATGTCACCTGATATGAGTAGAATGAAAAAAATAACAGACCTTAGACAACATTAAGTGCTTAATAATAAAGAAAATAAATTCAAGGTTATTAATCTATTATAAACCTAGTAATGTAATGGCTTACTTTCTGTTTTCACTTTCCCAAAGCCATGCCTTACTAAACTGAAATAGTCAGGAAGCCTAAGTTGCATTTCCAGCTCTGGAACCCACAGACATTTCAGAGCATCTTTCAGGTCTGATTATAGGCAAATCTGAGAGGGCCTCATTTGTGACACAGAAACTTTGCCAGCTTTTATGTTTGTTTGTTTGTTTGTTTGTTTGTTTGTTTTGTCAAACACAGCTCATGGGCTGTGGGACAGGCAGGAGGAAAGCAGTGGGCACAGTACTCCTTCCTGAAAAAGTTTCTCCTTGCTCCTTAGGGAGCATGAGTTTTCAGGGCACTGGAAGGTGAAACACAGGGTACAGTCTTTGCCTGAAGCAGTAACCATGAATATTATTAGATAAAATAAGTCCTTGGAATAGGAATGGAAATCCAAGCTTTTACTCTTTCCATGAAAATCCATCTTTTCATGATGGATTGGACTTTAAAATCATCCTTGAGCTCAGTGACCACTTCCTAGATTTAGAACACTGTATTTTGTAGCTCCTATTTCAAGAAGAAAAGTCATTTTGCTGAGAACTACCTTTGAAATACTCAGCTTTATGTTGCCATAGCTTCTTTGCAAAACTGCCTGTAGTGGTAACAAGTCTATGCAAGGTCCCATGCATCAGTCACTCTTACAGCATTTTATTGACAGTGCAGGAGAGACACAAGTGTCATTTCAAAAGGCATTTGCTGTTCTAATAAAACAAAATATCCAAGCTATGGAAAGCATCTTACAGCTACAAAGAAAAATGAAAATGAAATCTATGTAACTATGATCAAAGGAAAAATTTAATTCACTTAAAATTATAAAGCAAAAAGAATAAAAAATGCTTGCTATGTTATGGTTTTCAGACCAGGATCAGGTTGAGAAAGGGAAGTTCTTATGTCCAACAGCTTTTCTTAAGAAATAAAGATTAGACAAATATAAGAACTTTTAACACTCCTGAATATTCTCAAGGTTGAATTAAAATATAGTTCACCTTTCAGCATTGTACAAAAGACACTGTTAAAATAAATGGTGCTAATTTAGTTTGAGGGGAAAATGACCTGATTGACAGCTGTGGTGATTTTTTTTCAGAAAACAGTGCTAGAAAGGCAAATTTCCCTACGTTGTCATCATCAATTCACCTTACCTAGAAAGAGCTATCACGGAGGTAATTACTGCGTCAAACCTACTCGTATTTTTATCTTTTTTTAGTCACATGGCTTCTGCCTCACTGGGTTTTAGATTGATACTGTCAAGCTCTTTGCATCTAGTCCAGCAAGCAGGCAGCCATTCCACTGGCCAGCGTGCTCTGGGGAGTTGGCAGAACCCAGATCAAACACTGGCCTCTTTCTTGCTCTCAGAAGAGTAAGGAACATCTGTGCATGGCCAGAGGTGCAGCACAGCAGCAAAGCAGTGGGTGTGCACAGACATCCCACTCCTGTGCCTGCCCATATCCATGCCCACATCCATGGCTGTGTCCATGCTCATGCTGTGCTCGTGCATGCAGCTGCTCAGACCAGCTCAGCCCTGCTCCAGAGCTGTGCCTGGGCTTGGCCTGGGCCAGGGATACCAGGGTTGGATACTCTGAGCCTGCACCACAGTGTGATCCATGGCACACTGGGGTGATCCCTAAATTTGCTCCCTAAAAGACATGCTCCTGGTGCAAGGTGGAAGGCTGACTGTCCTGGCTCCTGCCCACCCCATTCAGCTACAAGTCCCCTTATCTGGAATTAACTGGAGGTGTAAAAACAACATAGGAGCCAAATCCTGAAGAACCTTCCCAGCGGTAAGGTTTGATTTAAATATTTCCTTTGAATTTATCCCAGGTGCAGGTGTCAAGGAGGGCTCTCTGTGGGGACTGGCTGGAGCTGCTCCCAACACAGCTGATTCCAGGCAACTCCAACTGACCCAGCTTGGCAGCCACATATGGGAGAAGGGGCTGAAAGTGCCAAATGGAGACAGAGCACAAAAAGGGTCAGAAACAGAAGAGGTGAATTCAGAAGGGCAGCAGGAAGAGGAGGAGGAGGAAGAGGAGGAGAATATTCTACTTGTTCTACCTGGACACAGACACTTCAGCCCATGCAGATGGACATTCCCAAGAGAGCTGCCACCCTGGAGAGCCCACACTGGAGCAGGGGAAAGATGTGAGGAGAAAACCTCAGAGAGAAGCAGCTGGTTTTGGACTGTGACCCCCTGGCCTGCCTGCACTGCTCAGGTGGTGGAGTCTGGGGAGAACTGGAGCTGACCCTGGGAAAAGGAGGGGAAGTGTTTTCAAGTTTATAGAGATATTATTTGTTGTTTACTAGTACCTGCATCACTGTTAAATACTTCTTTTAATTGACAATAAATTCCACAGTTTGTGTCTCTCCACAAAGGTAATTGATGTTTCTGTCTTTAGCTGAACACATGAGCTGTCTTATTCTTGTTTTTCCTATTTTCTTCCCCTCATCTCACTGACTGAGGTGAGTTATTGAGCAGCTGGGTGGGACTTTGGCTGTCAGCCAAGGTTAACCCACCACAGATTTATTTTATTTTAAATGAAAATACTCTAAAATACCTACATTGGGTGTTTTTGTTGTTGTTGTTGTTTTTGCTTTGGGGCATTTCCAAATATTCAAATAATTCCATCAAAAAAGACTATTCTTAATATGGGATGTTTTGCATTTGAACAAAAGCATTCCCAAAAAATTGACCCTGATGGATAAAAGAGAAAGTTCTTCAAAGACATCAAGTGAAATTAAGTTACTGAAAATGTTTTGTTAAGCTTTGGATGAGCCCCTTGGGGAAATTTCTAAGCAAAGCTCCCGATGCCTCCATGTTCTCTACAGGTTAAAAGAAAATTTAGAATTGAAGTTAATGCTCTTTGAACCTAAAATCAATACAAATTCAGAATAACACAGCAGTGAAAAAGTGATTTTAATTCAAAACAGAAAGCAGAATGCATCCCTGGTCATTTTAGATTTAGAAAAATTAATTAACTTTGACACAAGTACAAGTGAGCTGGCTCATTGCATGTCTTCCAAAGTCCAAGACAATCTTCTTAACAATCTGCTTAGTATAATTGGAGTAAATGGAGAAATACATTTGAAAATGTCAGAATTGCAATCGATATAATTGACCAGAAAGGGGTAACAGCTTTGTTACTCCCTTGTGCAGCCAATGAAATGCTCTATTTTAATGAGACTATCCCAGAGAGGTTTAAATTTAAAATTATAGGGAATATGTTCAGCAGCCTGCAGAAGGTGAGATGGAATCCCATTCAGTTCCTAGAGTTCTCACTGCAGACAGAAGTTTTGATGATAGACTTTGAAAAAAATAAGGTTCTTGTCCCAGTGAGACATTAACTGATCTCAATTACCTTAGAGCTAATCAGTGTTAAGGATGCTGAAAGTTAATAGTTTTTGTTGGAGTACCATAGCTTATCTACATTTCCTTGATACTTGAAAAGAAAATTTTTGCATGTTCTTTGTACTGAAGATTAACCTTGTAAATATTCATGCGTAGATGAGGAATGAAAATACAGGATGAAGAGACATGAAGAGCTCTGACAGTCATGTGGTGAGTTTGAATATAGATTAGAAGAAAACTGTTTCAAAGTGAAAACAAAACTTTAAAAATTTACAATTACATCATAATTTTTATCAGAATTTGCTTTTATTTTTTAATAACTCACATTAATAATTTCAGTTTCAGAAGCAACCCTTATGCTCCGAGTAAAATTTCAACTTTTAACTATTAAGGCGCTCATCTTAATGGCATCTTTGTCATGAAGTGTACTGGTTTCTTCAACTGAAAATGTACTACTTTGTGACAGATTGAGCTAAAAACTCAAACCTTCCCTTCCCTTCCCTTCCCTTCCCTTTTCAGAATTTTGAAACATTTTCAGTTTCTGTGTCATCCACCTCTTCTTTGATCCCAAAAGATCACTTTATAAGTCTCAGTATTTAATCCTTCTTCCCAAGTCTGCTTCAGTATCAGAGACTTCCCTGAACTTTCTACAGATTTAGAAAGCTCTTGAAGACTGTAAAGGTATGAAAAACTATAAAGGTATGGATACAAGGAATTAAAGTTTAAAATAGGATTTCTGAAGTGGAGATCTGCTAAATTAATGGTCTTTGATCAGTTATTAACCTGAGTTCAGGAAAAAAATTCAGAAAGTTTTGAAATACAGAGTACAAGAAATGAACGTTTGAAATATATGTAGCTGCTGAAACTTTTTAAAGTATAATCCACAGAATAATTTAGAGCATACCCAATGTCCCTAGTGGCAGTGATGACATTTTAATCTTTGGCAAAATTAAGGAAGTACGTTGGAAAACTTTTGGGATATTTGACTGACTGCCTGACAGCTATTAATCTAATATTTCACAATGCCAACTGAAATTGAATGAAATAATGCTGTAAGTTTTTCCCCCCAGAAAATTTTATAGAAATAGACAAAAAATAACAGAAAACTTCAAAGAAGCCAGAATTTGTATTGCAAAATTTTTCATACAGCCCAACATTCTGTGGGAAAGGTACCTTAACTTCTCATCTGATGAGTTAAGGTGGAGCCTCCTTATTCTAAGCCAGGAAAATCACCAAAGTGTGATTTCCTTTTTTAAATCTGTCTCCTCACGTACCTTACCCCACAGCTGAACCTGCTAGAAAGTTCTACTCGTGATCACTTATTCATTTTACCAGACTTTTTCCCATTGGCTGCAGGATATAAATTACTGTCTGCCTCTTGGTTCAGTCTGAGTAAAATATCATGTGTGAACAGCAGTGCTTAATGATGACCAGATGTCAGGATCTCAAACTCTGACAATTTTTCTTAAAACAATCTTTGAATACTGACTGACTCAAACATCATTTCCCTTCATAACTTTGGTCAAATCACTTGTGGCAAAAACTCTACCATAAAACCCAAACAAAGTTCCTCTGTACATTAATTTTATTTGTCCAGTTTAGGCAATCTAGAATTTGAATTTCCAAAACTTCTTAAGTCCTCGTGGAAGCTAGAGAGAAAAGTAAACCTTCTGTACATTTTATAATCTTGCCATAAATACTTGAATTTGGTAACAGATCATCTTAGGTGGAAAAATGAGTTGTTGAAGAGCAATACAGGAAGACAGCCAGGTAGTATCCAAAGAACCTTCTGCACAGATTCAAACAATCCAAATACATATTTTATGTTGATTCTGTCCCCTTCATACAGAAAAAAAAAAAAACAAAAAAAAAACAAAACAGAAGGGAACTGAGCAAAAGGGAACTGGGTATATGAGTAAAGAGCAGCTCACATTTCTCCAAGATAAAGATTGTTTAGATGGACAGACTTGAGATCCTAAAAAACTGTTCACTTCAACAGGCAAGCACAGAGTTGTTCACCACAAGGAATTTGGCAGACTTGGAAGGAAATGTTTTCCTGTAAAATGTTTGAAGTGACTCTGTTTGGAAATAGTTCCCAGAAAAAAAGCAGTTCGTCCATCTAGAGAAAAAATTGCCCCCAAAGAAGGGACAACCCCTCAGTTTTCAAGCCATTTGGGCTGCACAGAGAGAGATAGATAAGATAATATCACCACTGTGCCAGCTTCAATATAGGCATTTCACAAAAGAAGGCTGGCCAGCCCTGGGGCCTGAGTCAGTCTGTGCTGCAGAGAGAGGTAACCAAGGGCATTCAGCTGAGACTCTGTGTGCTAGATGTTCATAGATGTGCCACTAAACCCAATATGGTATTTCCATTTCTGTGCTTTTTCTTATCACATCTGCATTTTTAATGAAGACAAGCATCTCTGAATGCATAGGTGAACTTAAATTTTTTTCCACGTAACAAAAGATCTATCAAAACTCCTGAGCCTGCACCTCTGATCTTGATTTCAAGAAATAATAATATTATGTACTGTCACTCATCATAAGCTGGGAGAATGCTTTTAGCTGAAAATAAATGCCATTTTTGCATAGTGAAGGACCACCAGTATTTCTTAATTGTTTTGTATTGATTTACACATGCAAAGTTCTTCTATGTCCTTAGTAGAAGCAATTATATCCTATTAAGATATTTTAGTCCTGGAAGCAAAATATTACCAGTTCAAATCCTGCTTAACATTTATACTAGATGCTATATAACTGCTCTGAGTTTTTTTATTTTCTTGCAAAAGTCTAATTTTATCCTTCTCAATATATGTGTTGACACTAATATTTATAGTTAAATTAAAATTCCAGTAATAACAAAATAATAACAGCCAGTGATCATAGCAAAGCTTGCTGTTAATAGTAATCCCATCCTGCTAGAATTGTGGTCTGTTATGTTCATCATGCAATGGAATAATGTCATCATTAGGAAGCTCTTTCCCATATAATTAATTAATTATTTAAACACTATGGGATTGTTATTGAAGATCTTTAATAGTGCCATGCATAACATAAAGATACAAAAATTAAAATAATTAATGTAAAAAGTAATTCTCACTCTGAAAGAAACTGTTCAAGAGGATTTAGTGAACAGAAGATTATTCAGGAACAAAAAGTCCATTTAGAATTGCTCAGGTTTTGCTATATTCTCCAAACGTGTTCCTATTTGGAAAGACTTGTATATTTATATTCAGACAGTGAAATCTATAATCAAGAAATTAAGAAGAATCAACCAGACACAAATGCAAATACTTGCAATTAAAGCATTCAGTTTCCACTTACAGAAGATCTAGAAAGTCAAGCTGTTGTCCTCTCAGGTGTCTGAAACATGGTATTTTTTGCAGTCTTAAACATCCTCAGCATTGAAAGCCACAGATTGGAAAGGATCTTCAAAACTGCAGGGAAGAGGCCACCACTAACAGAGCAGAGCTTGAAGGGCTGATAATTCCAGAGCAATGTCTATGGTTTCCTCTGCTGAAAGAAGCAATTCCTACTTGAAGAACATCACAAAGTTATGTACCGAAATGTGTGATAGAATACCTAACAAGGGAGGCAATCACAAGAATGCAATCAACTCTGACATCCTCCAGTGTTGCACTTTTGTAGTGCCTTTGATCCCACAAAAAAAAAAAGA
>WEIU01022675.1:27727-134771 GCA_013389925.1 Aegithalos caudatus
AAAAAAAGAAAAAAAAAGAAAAAAAAGGGTGTGAGTTGAAGTCCACCATGAGCTTGAGGCTAAAATGCTGGAAAGCTGTGTAAGGAGTGGCTGGACAGTCAGTGCTTTGACTGGGAGGTTCTAGTCAATAATAGCCTAATCAACAAACTGATCAACACTGCTGTTAGTTAAGAAAGCTAAATTTATCAGATTTATCATCTTTCAGTTTTTTAATCCAATGTCCTCTTCATATAGGAAACATGAATAGATTTTGGGAGAAACATAATACAACTGCATTTGTGCCAAAGGACATGATAGAGACTAAATGGATTCCTTTGGGTTGAGACTTCAAAGTAGTTCCTGAAAGAAATGTAGTCCAATTGAATCTAAATATAGAATTGTAACTCTGCCCTTTAGATGTGAATTTCTATGCTTTTATTTTAGATTTAACATCCTCTGCAATGGTAGAGCAGATTGGATATGTTTCAAGGGTCAGAAACAAGCAAAAAGTTTGGTATCTGGCAATCAAAAAGAGAAGCCAATCAACCCAACACAAAGCTAAAAATAAACAATGATGACCAGAAAATATCTAGGATTATGGCCATGGGATATGTGTGCATGAGATGATCAGGGAACTGTAGATAGCCCTGGATAATAGGTTTATGTCTCGCCAGCAAGTTGTATTCAGGTTATATGAAATTCCCATATGATTCTGATGGAAGTATTGGTCCACCTGATTTACAAGGTTCCCTGGATGAGATAAAGGTAAAACTATACTCTGTGGGCAAGGAATAAAAAACTGATAATCACTGTTCATTGTGACTTTTACTATCCCAGTGTTTTCTCTTAATCAGGAGAAGCTAAAGTCAGGGTTATTCATACTGAGGTCATATATCTCTCATTTGAAATCTATCTTGTTCCAGGCCTTATAACAATAACAACTCATGGAGGAAAAAAATTCCCAGTTTCATGGGAAATTTAATAACTGTAATCACTTAGCTTCTTTTTTAAAGAGCTTTTACTATCATTTACATAGGAACTCTACACAGAGTCCCTATTCTGTAAATATCTCTATGAGAAGTGCACATGCAGCTGACCAGGGAGGAGATGTAAAGATTAATTTATTTGAATTAAAAAACTGGGTGGGGAATGCTCCTACTTCTCACATCCTCACAGCTGCTTCTACTCACACTATTTTAAAAGGTAACTTGAAATATGGTTGCAAGAACTGCTTCTAAGAAGTCAAATAAAAAGCTACTCAGGGTTTCATCCAGTGTGGAGACTTCATGAGCACAATTAAACACCAAACTAGTAGTTTTAAACATATCAAGTGATTACTTGTTTTAATAAAGGTTTTACAGACTTCACAGAGGGTGAAGATATGCTCTAATGCTGCTTTTTCTTTTAGAGTGAAGGAATTTCAGACTAATCTCTTAATATAGAAACTCTCTAGAAATTGCTTTGTATCAGTTATGTTCCCCTTGTCTGTTAAGTGCAAACAAATACCCAGATCTGTTATTCTCCTGTGATTTCAGTTGTGTTCTTTGAAATGACGTGCCAGCACTGTGAGTGACATATCCATCCTCTGGTAATTTGTCATTGATAGATTATTCTTTAATTAAAGTTTCAAGATGGATTTTCTTGTACTGGGGAAAGGCACCTTTACAGTTTTATCTGGAGGAATAAAATAACAGTGCAGACCTATAAATAGATGTAATTTAACAAAAAGATATATCAATACATATTTTTACATATTGCAGTCACATAAATATTTGTAATACTTTCATTCTTTGTTAAATACATAGAGAATAAATTTAACCCCAAAATTTAAACATTTTCCTAGACTAAAAATACTGATGCAAATCAATATATGTTTCAGTAGACTGGTGTTGGTGCATGTCTGTTCAACATACTGCTATCTGATCCCATGACTTGTAACGTTAATAACAAAATCAATCAAGTGCCACAGAAGTGAATTGAAAGACTACTATGGCCAAATTTGAAAATAGAATTAAGAACCACAAAACTGATTAGCACTGCATAACCTTGAGATCACTTGAACTCCACAAAGGCTGTAATTTTTTATTTAGAGGGAGACTCATCAAAGTATTTTTAGACTATGAAAGGGTCAAGCTTATCACAAAATAAGGTAGAATACACACTTGTTTAAAAGATGGATGCAGTAAAAGGTATAAGGCCATAATTTACATCTTCCTAACATAAAAGAATTTTAACTTATGTCTCTCAAAACAAACAAGCCACCAAAACTCCCAAACAAATAAATTAAAAATGAATAAACAAAGGGGGATACACAGGTATTTTTCAAAATAAGGGGCTAGATGACCTAAGAACTGAGACCATGTTGACTTTTTCGAGCTCTGCATTTTCCCAGCCATCCCAGGCAAGCATTTCTTAACAAAGGAACATTTTTCCAGTGAATTCATTTCTAAGGAGCAGCTAGTTTTCTTTCTGGCTTTTTTTTTTTTTTTTTTTTTTTTTTTTTTTTTTTTTTTTTTTTTCCTTGCCTGTCACAAGGTGATGAGTTGGGAGTGAAAGAACTGGCAGATTTTCTCTTCACAGACAGGTGTGATTTAGGGGTATTATTTCTATTTTCAGTATACTGTGAATCACACAGATTTGGAGTGCAAGGTTAGCACAAAATATAATGAGTCAAAGCCTTAATAAATATTTACATCTCTAGTGCAAAACTAAATAAACTATAGGTCCAGAGTACTGTAACCTTTCATTAAAAAAAAGTAAACTAGCCCCCACAGGACATGTCAGCTTCTCATACATCATATGAAATCCACCACAAACATCCAGGAGCAGTAGTTTGTTTTTCAGAATTTATTAACCTTGCTCCTTTATCCTCTCTCCTTATGATTCTTCTAATAATGCATTATATCATAAAAGATTATTGGGTTTGTATTCATTTTTAATGAAAAATCACAAAATTTGTGCCATGGAGACATAAGAAAATTACATAGTTTTAGGAGAGAGTATGGAACCTACAATGCAACACAATGTAATTGGTGTGCAAGCTACTTTCCTTGTTGATTTGTGTCAAAATCCTAATTCATAACTTGTTTCTTTCCAGTTTCTTTTGGCAATTTCATTCTGCATAGAAGGTGTTCCATTTGTCAAAGGTTAATAAATAAATAGTGGTTAATAAATAACTATAGCATGCTTGTAGTTATCAATAAGTGATTATTTAACACTTAGTAATTAACTATTTATTAAAACATATGTTCTTCTCCTAACATTTTAATTAAAGTCTGATTTATAAATAATCCCCAAGAAATTACCTATTCTTATTTATGAGGTAGTCTTAAATCTCTAAAGTGTTTATGATTTCCAGAATTCTACAACCGTGTTCGCTCTGTTTTGGATATCAAAAATATATTAAACCCATATTCTTTTGTATTTTTTTGCCTGGTTTCCTTTGTCTGCTCACACTTCTCTTTTTCACCATCCTTTTCTGAACATTCATTGTGCTTCTTCAGCCAAAGAACCCACTTTAATTTATACTGGCCTCCTTAGCCACAAGTCATTCCATTCTGGTGAGACAATATCTTTCTGCTGGAGACAAAAAAAAAAAAAAAAAAAAAAAAAAAAAAAAAAAAAAAAAAAAAAGAAACAAAAACATAAAAAAGGGGGTGGGGGATGGTAAAGGAAGAAAATTAAAAATGTGTTTTATATTACTGGACTGTTTCCAGCAGCACAAAATAGCTTATAACCTGGCCTGGTAGCAGTCTGAAAAGGGTAAGTAAGCTTCAAGCACAGTCTTCACATTAGAAATAGGTATAAAGACAAATTTATATTCATAAAACATACAAGATCATGCTCAAGATGTATTAAATCTTTTTCTTTAACCAGGGAGCAGCAATGCTTAAGTTACCCTTTTCTTCAAGAAATGTGTAATGGTGCTCTTTTAAGACATGCTGCATTGTAATTACTGCTTTGCTACTGCAGTGTACTTCAGGGAATTGTAACTCACTGAACAAAGGTATCTTGCTTTTAGTTGCTGAACAGGCAATTAGCTTTCCCCAAAATGGCATTTTCATATCCCAGCAGCCCCATGAAGCACAAAAAAAAGTCTATACATCATATCTTGAGCTCTCTCCTGTTTCATAGACTCTGAGGTTCCTTTCAGGAATGCTGCTGATCTGCGTTTGTCAGTGAAAAATCAGAATAACAAAGCAACATTCCACTCCCTCTTGTCACTTGTCATATCTTTCCACCAAAAGAAATTTGCACTGATCAGCTGTAGCAATTTGGGAGTATTCAGCCTAGAGGCTGCCTCCTCTTTCCTAGCTTTTGCAAGGAAGGTACTGGGTTGTGTGTGCTTGGGGAGAATTGATCCTTATTCCTAGTACTGGATCCCATAAGTCCCCAAACTTTCATAATTTTGAGGGAAGCTTCCTCCATAAGCATTACTCCTACAAGGGTTTCCTGCAAAACATCAGTGAAGTTTTACCCCCTAGAGAAAAGAACCTTATAGATTTATTACCCCTGAATAAAGCTGAAAGTTAGAAAGAAGATTTATTCTGACAAAGAAATGGTTAAATCCAGGGTAAAGTTTTACAAAACCAAAAATAGTGCAAAAAAATCCCCAAACCATGTCATCAATCACCTTTCCTTGCTGTCTCCTAAGATTTCTTGATGGTATGTCTTGGGAGGGAAAAAGTCCTCCACACCTGACTCCTACCTTTTCAAAGTGACCTTTGGAATGAACATAGGAAGCTGGTGGCATTGCCTTCTTCTCCCCATCTGCTTTGCTTCAGGGAGCATCCATGTATTCTTTTCCTTTTATCTATGGTAAAACTTCCCCTCCTGTCCTTCCTTTCTCAGCACCCTTTGCTTCACTTTTTCATGAATTGTGGGTTTTAGATATGTTTTTAAAATGTAAAGTCTAATTCTCCTTCCTTGTTCTTCAGGATTGGTATCCAAGAGGATACAAAGAGGATCCTTCATTTTTGTGAAGGGTTTGCAGTCCCATGGCCTTCCTCAGTCTCACATTATTCATATTTATAGTGGTTTTCATACTGAATTCAGTCTTCTCCAGAACTCTCACTGTGGAAGGAATAGCATCATCTCCTATATAAATGACCTCAGGATTGTCCTGACTTGCCTACACCGTGAAGTAGGAATTTAGGATGAACTTTGGCTCATTGACTTTAAGCAAAGCCTAGGCCACACAGCCTTTAGATAGGAAAAAAAAACAAAAAAAAAAACAAAAAAAAAAACAAAAAAAAAAACAAAAAAAAAAACAAAAAAAAAAACCAAAAAAACCCAACTTTGTAATCTGATCTAGGCTCCCTTTCCCATGAAAGATTGGACAAGAGGACCTTTCAAGGTCCCTCCCAATCTGGGCTCTTCTATGATTCCATGGGATTCTGTGAGTAGCATGTCCCTAGGAGCTTGCAAAGGGGGAGGTTTTAAGGATTTTGCTTTCCAGTTTGGAACACCTACAGCTGTGCACTAGGAGAGGAAATTTATAACAGCTATCATATTAACTAAATTGTCCAAACAAAATATTAAAGTGCTCATCCTCACAGAATAGACATCTTGACCATGTTTATATCCAAAAATAAATTGTTTAATCCCTCAGCTAACTTTTTTCAGTTCAACAGATGAGCTAGTCCTCTTTTATTATAGTAATGCCATTTAACCTTTTTTTTTCACTCTTTTTGATCTTTAATATTCTCTATGGGACATTCTTGCACACATGCCTGTATTTTAAGTCCAATATAATCCATTAGGCCTCATATTTATTCAGTTAGTTTCCAGTTTGACACATCAGATTACCTGATATTCTCACTCACTACAAAGTCAGATGTGTCTGACACATCATTCCCCATCAGTGACACAGACTCAACTGAAGCAATTCCCACAATTGCCCTACAAATTCATACCAGCGTAATTACTCAAGGCAAATAAAAAACATTATTTAAGATCAGCTTCCTGTATTATGAGGAAAAGGTTGGGTGGGTTTGTTTTTTTTGTTTGTTTGTTTGTTTTTTGTTTGTTTGTTTTTGTTTTGTTTGTTAGTTTTTTTCAATAGGGATTATTCCAAGGAATACTTCAGGGGAAAATTGGGATCCTGCCTAACAAAAATAACCGTGCCACATTGACAGAAATTTACTGTATGTGGCTACTCCAGTGTGCTGCCACAGACTTCTGGGAGGCTCAGAGGACAGCAGGCAATTGCCATCAAGAAAGCAGCAACTCCTCTTTGGGTCTCTGCAAGGTGCTGATGTGTCCACAGACTTGGTGAACAGAAAACTTGCTTTCTGTACAAGCTGTGTCAACAAGACAGAATTTGAATTATTACACACTGCTGTTACATCTATAGAAAGAGAAGAAGGGAGTAGATGATTATGGCACGGAGCTTGTGGTTAGGGAGGGAGTAATAGTAGCTCTTCAGCATTAGTTGATGATGGAAAACATCTGCTTCCTTTCCCATCCCCATGAAACAGGCACTTGAGAAATGTTCTGGGATGGTCTCTCTCTGATCTGGGTCATTCCTCTACTTGGGAGTCTTATGCAAAGTTTGGATCCACTGAGAAATCATTAAATACCAGAATGGAAAGCAGATAAGAGATCTGCTGCCTGCATTCCTGCATCTTGTCTGACCTGTGGCATGTGGCCTTGGAGTGTATAAAAAGAGATGCCAGCCCCTGCTGCTGCAGTGAGCAGCACAAGAGGCCCTTTGTTCTTCCCTGGGGCAGGAATGCCCGCAGGAAATCCAAATTCCTGGACTGCTTCTATCAGAACCCACTGAAGCCCAAGCTGATAATATTCATCTTCAGCTGCAGCGCACTGAGCTCAGCCCAACATCATGAGAGGGACAGGAATGTCACACATGATTCTGGCCAGGGGCTTTATTTTCTGCTGATTACAAATATCATTGTTTTTTTCCCTTCAGGCACATGCTTTCTTTTCAGGACTCAAGCTCCTTAATGTTCTTGAAGGTAAATCACACAATGTATCATCATGCAAAAAATGTAAGGAATATGATGCAAAGGAATGGTAGTTTTGCTAAGACACCATGTTTTCAAAAAGTTTGTTACCAGCACATTTAATCCACCATACAATAAAAAAATTAATTATCCAGGTTGTGAAACAATGACTGAAAGAGAATAAAGACATTAGAGGAGAGGCAATTTTTCATTTTGAATCCAAACTTAAACAAAAGGGTGGAAGGATTGATTTCATGGTCTCATGATGCAGTGGCTGCAAACGAAGAAATGGGGCTTTCCACCTAAAGAATTTTTGATTGCATAAAGTGTGAATACAGAAGGGTTCCCCAGCCAGTGTATTAATCATTCAGAGTCTGAAGGGAGCTTTATTTGTATATATAAGCTATATATGAACATACACATATAGCATATATACCCTTACAGATAGGAACATTAGTAAGTCTTACAGATAAGCACAAAGGAAGATAACAAGTCTTTCTTTTATATTCCTTAATGATATACATACAGGAATCTTTCTCTCTCTCTTTTTTTTTTTTTNTTTTTTTTTTAATTGTGTGAGTTTATATGTAATTAGCAGATAAGTGAAGTGACGGAGATAAGAGTTTTATTTCAAGGTGCCTTTATTTTATGTGTGTAGAATGTATCACTGTTAAAATGCCTGTATATAATTGAGCATTTTATTCACATCGTGTATGTCAGATTTGTTACTGTAGTTCTGTTCAAGTCTCAGAGCAACTTGGTTTAAAACCTATAAGGACTGTAGCAAAATAAAGCAGGAAAGCAAGTCTTAAAAGTTTCCCCACACATTGGAGGACTATGATAAAACATCTCTTCATAGCTAAAGCATCCAACCATTATGCTTCATAAATCCAAATCTGTATTACTCACATTTATTTACAATATTTTGGGAGAAACCTGGCACCATACCAGAAATACAGTTTAAAAAGCAATAAATGTCAGAGAAAAAAATCCCTTCTGTCATCAAGTGATAAAAGAAGAGTTTGCTAAATATATGGTGATGAATTAAAATATTACTAGTAAGACAGAGCCTATACATAATCTTGGAAGAGAAATTCTGGAGATGAAGAGATACTGTACTACAAGTTAGCTGTTCTGTAAATAACAAAATAAAACACTACAATGAGCCATCTGCTTGCTCTTAATGGAGACAATTGAAAAATCTCACGTTGTATTTATTTATTTACTTTAAAAGAACATGATTTCTTTCATTTATCTTTAAGCATTTAGGAATATTAATTAAAATGTCTAAGGAAGGTATCAGAGGGAAATGGATTTGAAGTAGCAAGTTCTGAGCCTTATTCTGTTCCTTGGTCTGTGACAAATCAATTTAAAAATGCTGATTTGGCTTCCCTGATACACAGAATGAGATAACAAAGCCAAGAAATTGTTCCCCTAAATACAGGCTCATCTCTCTTGATTCAGTGGGACTGTTGCTCACTTCTATTGTTCATTAAGGTCTAAATTCACACAGCTTTTTGGGGGGAAAACTCCAAGAAAACTACAAAGTTCAAAGTTGGGATTCCAAAATCTCCTAAACCCTGTTCCTTAAGTACTGGTAAAGGAAAAGCAACTAAGAGCAAAAACTGCACTGACTGCTTGCACCCCACCACAATGAGGTTTGCTGATGTGTGGCAAGGAATGGCTTTGCCCAACAGCCTAGCAACAGAGCATTTATCCATGATCTAGGACACTTGGGTTAAGTCTTCTCCACCCACCTATTTGAATACTTTTCTATCATTTAAATATGTTTTTCCTCTATGACACAAAGGTGTCAGCATGCCATTACTACCGTTATAGTGACCCACCCTTTCAGAATACATAAAACCCAGGACCTATACCCTGTATTTGAAAGCTAAGGGGAAAAATCAGAAAAATGTGGATAAACCTACTCAACAGCCAGTCACAGGACCTCCTCCTGAACATGTTGGCAACCTCAAGTAACAAGGCTGTCAGATTTCACAAGCCCTGTTTTGATGTGGCCTGGCTCAAGAGATCGCATGTGAGGCAGTTCCCCTGCTGAAATTGTTTCAATGTGCATGAAATGGATCCTCACAAGAAAGAATAGGAGATCCTTAGAAAAGTGCAGAGGAATGGTCAAGAAGTAGTCAAGACTGGTGTTCCAATTTGTACTAAAACAGAGCAGCAAATACCTGAATACAAATACTTCCTGATTTCAGAACAAATGCTTTTCTTGTTAGATTGACAGGGAACACCTATTTTTATCAGAGAGGGTTGGATTTAAACACTCAGTGCTTAGACCACTGATAAACTTTTCCCTTTCTAAGCTTCAGCCCTGTGCCATATACAAGTTAAATGAAAGAATTACTCAGGACAAAAGAATTGTTAGTTTGTTAGCCTAACATGACAGAAGTATGAAATCTTACTGGGCCATGCCTGCTTCCAGTGAATAAAAAGACTTACTGTCTTAAATACCTACAAAATCATGAATATTTTCCAATGCTTTTCTGTGTAAGCAGTTTCTGCTGCCATCACAAAGATATTATTGCTGGACAAAAGGAAGAAAATCTGTGTGGTAATGAATGTCAAGCTGGCTTTCATAAGCTATCACACTCCATTAAGATGAAGGATACCCTGAAAAAATATACACCCCCACAAGGTAATATAAATGCCCATAGCCAACAGGATCAAAAATTTGGCAGCTTTTACTCTGACATTTCTGATATCATAGAGAAGGCTGCTTTGACAGGCATTGCAAATCTCTGTCTCATGGCAAGGGCAATAGGACAAGGAACTGGGACTTTTTTTCAGACATGAAAAAGCCATTTCATTTCCCTAGAGGTGTTACAGAAAGCAGTTAGAGAACACTGGTTACTTCAGCACAATGGAGCCCTGAAGGATAATCCAAAAAGCAGACATTGGTTTGGAAAAATACCCTGGATTGCATAATTTCATCAAGGTAACCATCAGAGAGCTACTTGAAAAGTCAAAATGGAAAATTGTGGCTTTTACCTTATGAAGTGATTCAACACCTCTAGTGTTGATAGAAACAGGGTTGTGTGGACAGGGGAAGTTATAAAAGTCAAACCTAAATTATATACATGTAAATCTTTAAAAGAAAATATTATGTAAAAATTTGGGTGGAAAAACATTAATGTAAGAGAATTTTTTTTCCAGCACCTAAATGCCAAAAAAAATATAGCCCCTTTTTTTTAACAAGGAAGTAATATTCAAATAGTAGGGGAAAAAAATTGCATTTATGACTGTTGATGTTTATTCTTTTCTTCTAACAGATCATTAACACATTTCTGAGTCTGCCTTGGTCTACAAAGATATAAAGACCATGGGAATCTTTGAAAAGACCTCCTTCAAACTCTGATGGGCTGATGCCTTTACTTACCTAATTTCCTTAAATCCTGCAAAATACTGTGGTATTTTCCCCCCCTTTTTTCCCAGCAGTGTAAGGGAGAGTCCAGTCACAAGTGGATGTGAGGAAAAGGCCCTGTGGCATCAAGTTCAGTGAGTTGCTACACCTTCGAATGAGAGCATCATACAGCTGGGTATCAGAGCACTCTTAAATATTAAATTAGCACTATTGAAAGACAGCTAGGGATGTTTTTAATGAGAAAAACACTTTTCTGATCCTTTATTTTTCATCTGTATAGCAAAACTTCCATTAGAAATAATTCTTTCATTTTATTGGCTTCTCTAGGCAATGTTCATATATAAAAAGTTTTTATGGGTTTATGAAAAATCTTCAGGTTATACTCCAAATAATAAAAAATACCAAAACAGCACAATTCCTTCCCCCCCCCTTTAAAGTACATAAATATAAATAGATATATATGCTCATGTATACTGAAGGCCTTCCAGTCATAAAAGTGTACCTGAGATTATTTCTTTAACTCCGTTTACTTGGCATCAGTTATGTATACTTTCAGTGTTGTCTTCAGAGAGGAAGATTTGGTCTTGTTTGCTTCTTTAAATTGAAAAATCCATTTCTATTTTCCTTCTGGGAAAGATGGCTGGAGAACATTAATCTTTGAGAAGAGATAAATTATAGGAGAAGTAATAAAAACAAACAAAATAGTAAATTGTGTAGAGCATACATCAAGACTTCTTTTCATCTTTTCTCCTTACACAGAGAAGGCACAGCTAGTGAAAATGGAATTGAAATAGTGAAATTATTGGTAGGTTAGAAAAGGTGCCTTGTGCTTATAAGACTTGTGCCTATACAGCTTCCTATTGCAAGTTGTTGGGTTTTTTTCTCCATTCTCTGATGCAATTGCTTCTGGACACTTTTCCATACAGGATATCAGGTTCCATAAACCTGTTGGTTTGCTTCAACTTTTGATTTCTGTTGTGTTTTTCTAAACCAGCTAATGTAGGTTTTGTTCCTATGAGGTCATGCTCACAACATTTTCTCCTAAATTTACCTAAATTCTCCTCTGCTCCCCTTGAGCAGACCTACATTCTTTTAGACAAGTTCTGTGGCACCGTTAATGCCATACATTAAGGTAATTTTAGGTGTTTGGATAAAGTCACTCTTTATCCTATTATCAGAGACTCATTGCATTTTTTCAGATCTTTGGCTGAACTTGATAAAATACTAAATTACTAAGAGAAAGCTTTTGCTTTTTGTGGTCTGAAGATCGATAGCAAATTTAAAAAAAAAGACAGACTATGCCTGTGCTGGAATTGTAATTTAATGTATTGCTAACATCTGCTTCCCTTGCATGACTAGGCACACTCACATTTTTATTTGTTCTCTATTACCAAAATTTTCAGTTCTTTGTATGAACTATGTGTTACTGTCACATTTAATATAGAAACCCTGCATGAAAGAGCTCTCACACATGTAAGTTTAATGCTTCCAGCTTCCATTCCTTCCTCTGAAGAGCTATGAACCCACTTCTCTTGCCTTGCAAGTGAAGGTTTGAAACACTATAAGGCAGACTTATAGTGCAGATGCTCTCATGCCCTCTTAGTGTGGTTGTTCCATTTTAATATTAAATATAATATTAATATCCCATAATCAGTAGAGCAGAAGGAAACAGAAGCACCTGAACAGAAAAGTGACCCAATATCTTCAGTCCCTGGGTATTTGCCTAGAAAAAACAACTACATGCTCTTACTCTTCTTGCTACAATCCAAACTTAAAATGCTGAAACTTGTGCCAGTGTTTCAAGAGGAACCTCGACTTCTGAGCAAACACTTTCATAAAAAGGCACAAGCTGTGCTTACAGCCCTTCATCTCTGATCTGCACAGAACTGTTTCAGCAGGAAGGATGAAGACTGAAGAATACAATAAAGACCAGGGTTTAGAGTCTTATGTGGAGTAATTAATTAAACGTATCCAAGAAGAAAGGAAAGATTCAAATGTCTAAACCTCTTACTAGTGGAAGCATACACTAATGGCTAATCCACAGAGGAAATAAGGTCAGAATAGGAGGAGATTTTCTTACTTCACAAACACAATAGAGAAGTATCTTCTAAGGATGAGCCACAACCAGTGAGAGAAGTGAAGAAAACTCAGTGGTTCAATTCCACTTTAAATTAGGATAAGCACTCAGATAGTTACATGTCTCAAGAGTCCTTAGGTAGAACTCCATGAAAATTAGTGACCTCCTGATGCTAAGGATGCAGCTGAGCGGGGCTCACTTGACTCTCTAAACTTTACTTTAGGTAATGATAGGTCTAAGCACTTAAGAAAAGGAAGGGCCTGCTGGCAAAGACCAAAGCCATGCTTATGTCACCATACCTCAAGCTGGGCCAGCAGGATGCTCTGGGCTCTCAGCTTCAGCCCTGCCCCAGGCTGCTCTCACTGCCCACAGGGTGTTGCAGTGCCAGCTGTTTTCCAACAGCATGGATATGCAATTTCCAGCTTGGTGTTAGCTCCAGCTCCATCTCAGCAGACATCAGAAGGCCTGAGAGGTTTTATGGATCTGGTCGAAGTCACAAGAACACAGAGATTGGTCACAATACTGAAATTGCAGGCGACAAAAAAAAGCAACTTTGTCATCCCAAAAGCTTGAAAGTTGCTGAAAATCTGAACAGAAACTGTAATTATAAGCTCAAACATCAAAAAATAATCACATAAGATAAAAAAAGACACAAACCCTGTGTTCTCCCCCACTTACTCTTTATTAGCTTGTGACTAAGCTCTCCAGCACCAAAAATTCTGGCTGTATCCTGCAGATGAGTTGATCTGGAGGTCAACATAAAGTCAAACATCAGCCTTTCAAAGGCTCCTTTACTAACCTCTTTAGACTGTCTACAGCCTTAACTTGTGTACAAAACCAGTGATCAGCACAGCAACAAATCCTTAGAGTAAATGGAGGAGCAGCACCGTACATTTAATGTATGTCTAGACAATAGCCATAGTGTTAGTTTCTGAATTACAGCATAACAAACAGGGGCATATACAGGTTAATTAGTAATAAACTTGAACTATTAAAGTGGATCTCAGTTAATTCATTGGTTTTCAAAGTATTTTAGGCTAGATGGATTCTAGCCAAGGCTCCAAGCTTATGAAACAGTGATTCATGGCTAATAAGGGCAAATGCCCTAGAGATACGAATATTTGTTACCCCAACATGCTGACCTTTTCCCAAAGAGGCAGAAATTTAATTATCTCCTTTGAAAAGCACAATTATAGAAAAAGTCAAAACCTGATTTATATTTAGTTTCTGCATTTTTCACAGATAAATAAGTAGGGAGAAAGAGAAACTGAAGGAACATTTGAAAATAGATAGAACCAAAATTAATATATCTGTGTGAGTGTATTTTGGGGGACAAGACTCCTTCTACTGCTAGTTTTGTCAGCTCTTTCAATTTTGGTTCATTTTAGGTCATAAGCCATATGACACAAGCATTTGTTTACAATAAACTGCCTTGTGTCTCTCTCTCTCTGTCTCAGCTCTGGGTGGGTTTATTCATTCACTGGCAAGGTAAATTACTGGTCAGAGGGGTCAGTGACAGATCCCCAGTGGCAGAGATCAGAATGTGGCTGCCAGTCCCAGATTCACCACCAGAAGCTTCCAGCACATTCCTGCACTCTCACACCTTTCACAGGCTCCTGCTTTAACTCTGAATGCAAATGCCAAATAAAATGGGGCTGTGGTAAAAAAATTAAATTCCATTAAGATTTACTCAAATATGTATTTTTCATCTCCTTTATTGTATGGGGAATTCTCTACATTAATTTTGTTTCTTTTATCAAGACTCGTACAATAGCTAAAATCATGACACTGAAAATGTGTGGATTGAGTCAGCAATTGTCCACATTAAAGCCATGTACATTAAAACATAACAAAAAAAAAGCGCCTTCTTAATTATAAATGGCAAACAAGCTGAATGCAGATTAGCTGACACACTTTCATCAAGTATGATTCTTTAACAGTGATCTGAGCTCTGATCTTCTGTACTCACATGGGATCCCTGGGGAATCTATCTCCTGTTAGATCATATCTTAATTTGCTCAGGTAATATTTTTAGCAATTTGATGTCTTCCTACCCCCTTTCCCACCAATGAAATAAATCATATTGTGGTCATTAAGTAAACCCATTCATCCAGTTCCATTTGCTATAATTCTGCCTGCTACTGTGTAGCCTGGGGCTATTGATCAAGCATAGCATTCCCATCCAAGAGTGTGTATGTGAGCATGTGTTTAATTAGAAACTTAATTTATTGCAATGACAGCATGGAAACTTTTAAACACAGGAATTTTCAACCCTATTTTCAGCTCTAAAAAACATACATGCCTTGTTTGATTGCAGACAGCTTATTTCATTTATACCAAACAATATTATCATTATTAAAATTAATTATTAAAATGTTTCATCCCTCTATTTTTCATACATTCCCTTTAAGAGTTTATAAGCCTCCCAAAGATAGAAATAAAAGTTATTTGAATAAGTGTATGTCTTTGCTATATTAAAGGACCACAGAACCACTGTGGGACTGGAAGGTACCTCCAAACCTCTGCTCAGAGTGAGATCACCCACAGAGGTTGCTGAGGACCATGTCTAGCCCTCAGATATTAAGCTGGCTTCTTAATATCTCCAAGAATGTAGATTCCATAGCCTCTGTGGGCAACCTGTGACACAGCCCAACCAACACCGTCACAAAATAAAGTGTTTTTTTCTGGCTACATGCAATTTGCTGTATTTCAGTTGGTGCCTGCTGCCTCTTGACCTGGTAGTAAGAAACATTGAGAAGAGTCTGACTCTGCCTTCTTTACATCCTCAACCAGGTATTTATATACTATATAAGTAGCATATATAAATCAATATATATTGTTAAGCCCCCTGCCAAAATTAAGATAAACAACACCCACTGCTTGCCCTTGTTCACTGAGCCCATCACTTTATCACGAAAGGTTCTCAGGTTAGTCAGGCATGGCTCCCCCTTCATGAATCCATGCTGGCTACTCCAAAACACCTGGTTTGGAAATGATTTCTGAAAGACTGAAGTGAGGGTGAGTGGCTTGTTGTCCCCTGAATGCTCCTTCTTGAAGACAGAGGTGACATTTGCTTTCTTCCAGTTCTCAGGAGTCTTTGTCATCAGCCCAACCTTTCACAAATAATAGAGGAAGAACTGACAGTGACATGGGACAGCTTCCTCAGCATCTCCTGGCTGTATCCCATCAGGTTCCAGGGATTTGTGTGTGCCCAGTTTGTTTAAATGTTCCTTTACCAGGTCCTCCTCCAACAAGGAGGACCTTGCTCTACCTTGCTCCAGACTTTTCCTCATGTCTCAGGGTCCTGGGACTCCAGTAACCAAAACTTATCAGTGAAGGTCAAGGTGAAGAAGGCACTGAGAACCTATCTTCCACATGTCAGCAGGTCCCCTGCACCATTTTTGCAACAGATCTGCACTTTCCATAGTCTTTCTTTTCATGTTGAATTATCTGTAGACACCCTTTCTGTGGCCATCCAGATCCCTCATCAGGTCCAGCTCCTGCTGAGCTTTGGCTGTCCCAGCCCTATCTCTGCACACCTGGACAGTGTCTCTATACTCACCCCAGATCACCTGCCCCTGCTCCCGTGCCTCACACATCTTTTATGCTTGAGTTACATTAGGATCTTATCTGCTATCCAAGATTCCTGCCACCTTTGCAAGGCATGAAGGGTCCAAAGGAGCAGTGTGCCTAGCTGACAGCCCGATTTCAGAGCAGCAGCGTGTTGCCATTTTCCGCCTGAAGCGCTGAAGGCTGTCACAACCATTTATTTGGGCCACATAACTATTATTTTTCCCCACAGGAATCCACCTCCTGGTGGCTGTGAAGCCACAGCCTGCTGTGGGGACCTCTCCTGTGAGGACAGAGGGGCTCCCAGCTCTCTGATGGAGGTCACCATGCCTCCCTCGTGGCCACAGCCCTGCTGGCTGTGCTGCAGGGAAGGCTCCAGCCTGGGAGGGGACACAGCCAGGGCAGGCTGGGGTCACTGCCTGCTGATCACCTGCAGCACACACAGGAGCTGAATGACAGAGTGAGCACCAGCGTCAGTGAAGCAGACAAATGTGATAAAAGATGCTGTGAGGGCGGCCTGAATAATTCTGTGAAGAGCACTGGCTTGTCATCTAAGGTACTAAACCCTTGGAAAATTCACATTAGAGGGATACAGTATTTTCCTCATTTCTTGGTTATAACATAGCAATCCCAAGGTATATTGCACAGCTAATACTTAGATTACAATAGGCAAATTGAGTTTTCACAATTTCCATCTAGAATATCAGAATAAAACACTACCCTCACCCTCTTTCAAATGAGAATTTTCTCTGGCTCTCCCTGCAGTTTTAAAGATCTTAACCATTGCATACATTTCTTACTTATTTCCTTCTAAAAATACATTTTTTCCTAATATTTTTTGTATTAAATATAACCATGCTTACTGCCAGAACAGAAACAGCTCACTTCTCTCTTACAATACTGCAGCTGAAGTGCTTCTCCTAAGATTAAAAGAGAATCCCTCCTAGGTATTATTTGATTTGAACATTAGCAAGACATCTGCCAAGATATTAGCACAATTATCCAATATAGTACACACTTTTCTAATTTATTATTTTATTTATTTATTTCTGACACAGACTGTGTTTCATTAACTAATACTTCATTTCCAGTAACCATAAGGTCCTGCCCAAGCAGCTGGCTAAGAAACAAGCAGAGAAAACCTCAAGATCCATTGTCTTCCCAAGCAGCACACTTCTGGTCACAGAAGCTGGAGAATAAGGAGGAAGAGCTTGTGCTGCTGTCAGGAATACCCTTCAACCCTATTTTGGAAATAAATAGGAATTGTACCAATTCCTCTACATCCCACATTTTGTCTCTGGACACATACTGCATGATAGCTCAAAAGATAAAAATAAAATCAAATCAGAGACTGGCAGAAAATGTTGCTGTTATGTTTTCCTCTTCATGTCCAGCACTAGTAAAGCAACTTAGATGTGGCAAAGAAATGAGAAGAACCTGTGTTCTCCGCTAGAGTCTAACAATTTTATTCGTCATCTTCCTTGGAAAATCCATTTTTATAGATGTTTAACTTTTTTTTTTTTTTTAATCATAGGAAAGAGACAAGAAGGCTCATGCAAAACTGTAAAGCACTGAAGAGATTATGCTCAATGTCCTTCCAGTAGCTTAATATTTAATATTTCCCTAAATACATTCCAACTGCTGAGTGGGGTTGGGTTTTTTTAAGTAATTATTGGAAAATACATAGACCACTAATGTTTCTTCTCTTGTGTTTGTTCCCAGCAATAATTGGATCAACTTCTTCTCCCTTTTTTGGGGGAGAAAGTTATCTTTATCACGTGAAACATTGTTTTCTGGTTTTCATCTCCAGATGTCTAAGCAGCTCAATTCAAAGTGTTTCCCAGAGGTGCAGATCCCTGACTGGGACAGACACAGTAGGGCTGTGATGCTTTAAAACATCAGTCCTTCACTATGGTGGTTTGTGGTTTTATAAGGAAGACAGAGACTTGAAAACAATGTCATAATCAAGGACTCTAGGTTATGGAAAAGGTTAAATTTATATTACATTTTCTATTTTATTTCTCATTTTACTTCTTTTCCTTGCCTTATACTCCACTCACCAGAGGCAGCTCTATCACAGGGATATTTCACCCCCCAGTTGTCCCTCCAGTGCAGGCAATAGAAACTCATTTTTCCCTCTCATTATTCAAATGCTCTTTTCTATACTTCCTCTGTTTCTTCTAACAGCAATATAGCTGTACCAAAGTTTTGGACTCCATGAGGTTTTTTATTTCTCTGTTGTTACTTGCAATTAGCTTAACAACTTATCACTCATCCACAGAGGGTTTAAATAATTTATATTTCAGGGTTTGCTTTGCAGTAGTTCCTCTCAATCCTTTGCAAATTATTCTTTTTTTTTTTTTTTTTTTCCTCGAGAGTTCTTTGCTCATAAACACTACCAATCTATTTTACTTAATACTTTTCTGATTGTATTAAATTGGAACATTTACATGTTAATACACCTGTATTTGTATCCAAAATCCATCCCTAATGATCATGGTACTTACCATATCCATTTTACTTAATAAAATTCAGTCTGAAGTTTATCCTTGCTGAGTTGCCTGTAACACATACTGATATAAAAATGAGTTCTACATGAAACTCTAGTCCTCCTTATTAATGATTGAATAAATTATACAAATTAAAATTCCCTAGATATCACTGCAGTCACTAATCTAATGCTCTCAGCCATCTCTGAGTGTGCTTCCCTACCCTGAACCACAGGTGGTAAACACTTTTTTCCTTCCCCCTCAATACTTCAATTTAAACTGAGTCCAAATTTCCGCATTCCCCTTCATTTTTAATAATCCTCATCACAAGCTGAAAGGAGCTATTAACTCACAGTGCCACCTTTCCCAATTTTCCTTACAAAATATTCTGATGCAGAGGGTGTCCTCTGAATTCCTAATTTAGTCATGACAGCACACACTACACAAATAAGAATTGACATGATTAATACTATTTTGCAAGAAGTATTAATAAAATAAAAAGAAATATTTACAACCATTGTCAATAGAAAGACTATTGAGACCTTTTATAAAATGTGTGCCCATATGTTTCTTCTATGAACTGAGTTAAGGTCAATATTTTAAAGTTCTTGTGGTTTTAATAAAAAATATGACAACTAACCTTGTTTTTCTCCACCACCAACAGGGCAAAGATTTTGGACTTCAGAAGAGGAGCTTCTTCTACAACTCTATTTAAGACACATAATCTCTGTAGCAGATTCATTTCTGTATACATAATAAACAGAATATAAAATTGAATAAAAATGCTGGTAAGCTCCTGTCATGCTGGAGACTGATTCCCTTTGTATCTTCACACTGTCATGAAAATTGCTTTTGCTGCTTCTCCCCTCTCTTCCTTGCCCCTCTGTTTTTTCCCATATCCTTGGGTAGGCTGGGTGAATGCGGAGTAACACGTTGCTGATTACTTGTTCATATGCAGCTATGAACAGATAAGTTATTCAAAGTTTTCTTGGGTTAGAAATACTTATTTGAGTATCTCTCCCCCAGCAGCTGTCAGTTGTCATGAACTTGTTGAATTGAAATAATCTTGGAAAAGCTCTGACTTTCCATTTAGTTAAAACTGACCCATGGGTTCTGATGTTAATGGAAAACAGGAGAGCAGGGACACAGGACAGCATGCAAAAACAAACTTCCTTTTTTAGCAGCCCAGGCTAAAACTTAGGAAAGTCAATAATCTCTGCCCAATCTACACTTCATTTTGTGCCTTAAAGGGTACACCATGCCCAGGAAGCCAGTTTTTCACATTCCTTCTCTAAATTTAGTAGTGTCAAAGACTGTTACAAAACTTGTGGTAAAATAGAGTGAGCAGCACAATGGTTCCTGGTGTCCATCTTCAATGTGCTAAAAGGGAAAAGAAGACAAGAAAGAAAAGACAAGAAAGAAAAGAAAAAAAGAAAGCAACCACACCAGAAAAATACAGCTTGGAGAAATGGGCCAAATAAGTCCTGTTGTGTTGGACTGATAGAAGTATCCCTCGTGTGAGCAACTCTCTAACATACACATTGTCCTGGTTTGGAAACACAGGTGTCTGCCAGGCAAAGATATGGGAATGGGAACAACAGTTTTTTACTACAAATATTAAAAAATACAAATGTAGTAGTACAAAAAAAGCAAACAAACAGAAAGAAAACACTGACAGTGTCAGAATACAACCTGACACCCTGTTGGCCAGGGTGTTGGGAGCAGTCAAATTGTGTGTTAGCAGTCCTGGAGTGGCAGATGTGCTTCTGTTGGAGCAGAGGTGATCCTGTAGAAGGGTGTACTTTTCTTTGCAGGTCCAGTGGTGATGAGATGGGTCTGGTCTTCCTCTGGAAATCCAGTGCAAACCAGCTGTCCTGATGTTCTGAATCCAGGTTTTATCCAGGTAGGAACACTTGGCTCCTCCCACTGGGTGGAGCATCTCCCAATGGGATGATGTAATTTTATCAGGCATTCAGAGAGCCTTAATGGCCCATTATCAACAGATATCCCCCAGAGGGAGAATGGGTTGTGGAAGAGATAAGGAACATTTGCTGCACCTGGTTTTAATAGCTGGCCCATTATCAGAACACACCTCCCCCTCACCCCCCAGATTTATGAGGAATGGGTTATACAAGAGATAAAGAAAACATCTCCCCAGCCTGTTTCAACAAATAGCAATAGAATAAATACTTTTGGTTACATCTTGCATTGCAACCCAAGACAACATGGTTCTTGGCTGACAGCACATTTTCCTTCTCAAAGATGATGAATTTGGATTAATATATTGTACATTTGTGTCTATGCTCAGAACAAATACTCATGTATTTATGTGCCACCACTTTTTCATTGTGTGAAAAACATATTGTTTGAACTTACAGGAATGACCACTGGCAATAAATCATAGCTTGAAATACATTTGATATGTCACTTCTGTCAGTAAGCCATAGGGAAAAGCGAAAAAAATTGCCTCATGCATATGTTTTAGGGACATTTTGTTCCTGTTTCTCATTGTCTCACTTTTCCTGATTCCAGTCAGAAACTCGACAACTGAGGACTGACTTGTTTAGCACCCTCCAAATGTGCTGAAATGAGTTTAGTCACAGCCCACACAGAATGCTATTTCTGTTTACTGAAGTCCAAATCTGCTCTACAACTGAGGATTGTGGATCAAAGATCAGCCAGCAGGCAACAGATAGTTCATTTCCAAACCTTGCATGCAGAAGACCAAAAAAAAGTCATTTTACCAGGCTTTCCACAAGATAAGTGTAAGCATCATGCAGGTGGATTTTATATAAAATACATATAGGGATCATAAAATGGGCTTAATCTAATAGCAGAATATATTAATCATAAAAGATTGACAACAGATTTTGACAGCAAGGTGTCTGTCCACTTCTCATAGGGCTTATTTTGTAGAATATTGTTTCAATTCAGGTCCACATTAACTGTTTTCTTTTAGATTACACCATTAAAAATACTATTTCCCTTAGTTAGGTTATCTAAAATGCTTTTCAGATGTGTTTATGGCACATCTGATGATATAACGAAGTTAATTTAGCTCCTATAAATATTTTTAAAGGGGTGTTTTCAGCAGGTCATTCTTCTTCTACACCAGGCCATGCAGTGATATATGATGCCATTAGTAGACCATCTTCAGCCCAGTTTCTCCTCCAGATGTATATATTTTTAATTATTCTTTCTTTGTCAGAGTGAGTGACATTTTACTGGTTGCTGTACTGAAAGTGGCAGGCAGTTGATAAAGTACCCCACAGACCTGTTCTTCCACTCATCAATTTCTTGCAGGTGTACAGTTTTGATTTTAAACACTATAATTCCATGTCAGAGGAGATGCATACAAGCTTAGGGGGTCTATTCAATAAGCCATAAATTATGTGGGAGGTTCTTTATATTACTGTAAGATGGGGTGCCTTTGCTGTTTTCAGCTCTACATAGTTCTTGTTTTCACATTCATCTAGAAGATCATAGTCATATTTTTTTTTAAAGAAAGGAAACTCAGAAACACAAGCTTTATTTATTTCTTTGCAATACAATTTGTATTCTCTTCAATTCTACTCATGCACAATTCCTGCTTAGGCTGGCAACCTTTGTGCTCCATTTGCTGTCTGTCTCTTTATCCTAATTGGGTCAGAATAAATGTTATATTTCTCTCTGAATGCCAGAGAGGGAAGTATTCTTGAGGTAAAAAAATAAAAGGAGTTGGAGAGGAGAATGAAGAAAATAAGGACCAAGTGGTGTTTTCCTGGATTCCTGGGAGACTCGCCCAATTTGACAACAGACAGGCTTGAAACTCTTAAATTTTTCAAAAAGAAGGTACAAGTACAGCATCAGGTACTAGATTTTTGTGATAGCCCTATATCTATACTTCCTCTTCATGCACCTGATATTACAAGGCTGTGATCAGCTGGAAGGTGCTAAGGACTTTTGTTTGGGAACAGCAAGAAATGTACACACCCATTTCAAATTCAACTCCCTGTCTTGACAGATGTCTTCATATATTTGTTCTTCAGGCTGATTTCTCTCTAAAACATATGACAATGGCTCAAAACTAGTTTCATTATTGGTTTGGATCCATTTCTATACTGCCCAACAGACAGTGAAAGAAGTCCCAGAGGTGGCAGAGCCATGTTAATGCAGAGCTCTGCTAAGGTGAATGCCTCTAAGCCAAGTAGATCTTTCATAAAGACTAACATAAAGACAACAGAAATGGAAAATTTATCACTTTTGCATGGGGTTTATTACACATATTAACCACCTTTGCACCAAAATTGTGTGACTCTCGGGTTAATCCATGTAACTCTAGCTTGCACATATGACTCTTTTTCCTTTTCTTTTTTACCTATTACAGAACCATTAGTGCCTAGGCACTTTTCCACTGGAAGAGAATATCAATATAATCAGAGTAATCTCTCAAACTCCTTTCTCATAAATGAAAGTTGTGTTCTATAATGTCTCTCCTAAAATACACAGCATTTTAAACTCAGTGCTTAGTTTTATTTTCTCTCCTTTCTCTGTGTCTTCTCTAGCTTTATAATACCTTGCCCTTGTTGGATCAAACAAGGTAGATAACCAAGCTAGTATTTTTTCAGAGGCAATAGTCAGTCCTCCAAGCCAACATTTTAGCACTACCAAGTACCTCTCAAAAACACTGAAGTGAAAATAATCTTTTACATTGATTTGATCCACTGATTTATTTTGGGTAAACTTCCTCTATCAGTAAAACGTTAATACATGCAATAGACATTTAAAGTGACCAGGCAAACTTAAAAAAAGACAGAATGGACTAGAGTATCTCTATAGATCTAGTGATTTACAGGTCCTGATATTTTTCAGTAATGTCAATGTTAAAATATTTTGAGGTTAAATCTGAATTATATCAGGTAAAACGTTAATGAAATTTTAGCATATGAGCTGAATTTTACACTAGCCTAAATTCAGGATATGAATCTTCCAGTAGCAAACTAAAGCACCTAAACTAGGAGGGCCCGTGTTCTGTTCATGGAGAAACAGTCTGCTCAGAAATTCAGCCCACCTAAAATCTCAGGCATCTCCTGTGACTGAATTTATATCATGGAAAGCACTCACTCCACTGCAAAATTCTTGGTCTCCATTCACAGAGAGACCCCTGACTACCCAGGATGGACCATGTCTCTCTTGGGTAAAAGGTTCATGTCCACACTGAATGTTGGAATCCCTACTGTTCTTTAAAACTAAATCAAAACCAAAACCACCAAAACAATATCAAAAAACCCAAGTACCAAATCAGAACCAAAGTAAAACAAGAGCTCTTTTCCTTCCCCTTGTACCAAAAAGTAAAACCAAACCCAAAAACCCAAAAAGGATTAAGAAGTAAACCTGAGCACTTGTACCCTGATCTCCCCATGCTTCATAATTTTCTCACCCCCTTAGTTTGCTTTAACCCTCACCAACAAACTGCTCAGGTGACATCTACCATATTCTTGATAAGTTTAGACTGCTACTTTCAAACATAGGGCTTGGTCTCTGGTCCTTTCTAAAAATTTAGCAGGTTAGTTTTATTTGATTTAGTCTGGGTGAATTCATGCCTATGGATTTTACAGTGATAATAAAACGCCTTCAGTTCTTCAAGTGATATTTACTATGGACCATAAGTACACATGTCAAAAAAAACTGCTTTGTTTTGTTGTACAGATTTTTGTGGTGAAGCAGCAATTAATGAAAAAAACAATAAAATTGTTCTCTTGAATTATAATATAAAGCAAATTGTTGCATTTACAACCACAATGTATGACTACATTATTTGTAAACCTTCTCAGTGGGTGTGCCGTCTCAGAAAAACAAAACCTTATGTTATAAGCCCATCCTTATCTCAATAGACTGGTAAAAGTATATATACACTTTTTTCTTTGGCATAACGTGTCAAAGAGGTCTTGCTGCCAGTAAAGACCAATTTATTGCAGTATGTGGGTAAACATATTGCAATCAAATATTTATCAGTGAAGAATTTACCTTTCCTTAGCTTAGCCCTGATACCTCAAATGCCATACTGGGAGAGAAAGGTAAAATATAACCTATGCATATTTCAACTCTCTTAAAATACCTCTGCTTGCTTTTACCCTCGGAAAAAATAGATAGTCACAATTGGACATGGCAGAAACATGAAATATATATAGACTAGTCTCTCTATTAACTTTCAAAAATCAGTTTAAATAAGACAGTTAAACATAACTAAAGGGTTTTTCAGACAGACAAAAAGGCTTCAATGAAAAGTCATTGAAGTTCAGGCTTCCAAGAGCGTAAAAGATTTTTAAACAGTTACCTTAAGTTCTTAAAAATCACAGAGTAATTTTGGAAACTACATCCAAAAGAAATATTCTCATCTTCTCTTATGACTTTTCATAAAGTATGAAACATCTCTGCGGTGTGGTGAGATACTTATATTATCTGTTTAATTCTTTAACACGGCAATACACTGCACCCATTAAACACAGAAATTGTGTGATAATAATCCAGTAGGGAGAGCTAGAGTGTAATACTTTTGCCAAGCACTTAATGCCAAGGATTCAGACTGCATAATCAATTAGAGAAGACATTGCTATTATGATATGCATTTCTGAAGGACCTCTCTAAAATGCCTAAGCTCTCTTATTTGCATTTTGACTTCTGTTGGTTGCCTCAAGGAAAGAAACCAATCTTTCCTCCCTGCAATACGAGGCAGCTTTTCAGAGACACAAATCTGTGTCCTTCCACAGCCTGTTGTCCATCCTCTACTGAAATAATTTGCCACAACCCAAAGGCAATGACGCTCTGGATTCAACACCATCTCCAGAACAATGGCAACAACTGACAGCTAAGTCAGTATCCTTCTTGGTATGTAGTCCCATTTTTTTCTAACACTGAATTTCACAATAAAAACTGAATTTGGCCCAACCGCTGTGCATCCATTGCTTGGATATTGTTATAAATCAGTCTTAATCATTATATACCTACAGGGGTTTGTGTCGGGAGACTTGTACAGATTTGCAACTTCCAATAAATAGAACGTTATCTGAAATTTGATGAAACTGAGATATATTGTATAAAAATATTCTAGTTCATTACTTGTCCTTATTTGGATGAATTTTATGCCCCTCTGCATTTAATATAGCTATAAAGATTACAACTCTGCATGAGATAGACAGATAGATGGATAGATAGATATACCTATACAATGAATAAGACTGTAAAAGCCAGGATTATCCAGCCTAGGGCAGTGTTCTTCCCCTTCCTACTTTTTTCCCTCCCCATGTGACTGAACACCGTATGTCTGCAGTATTTTAGCAGATCTCCCAAATATTTTCATCTCTTCTTGCACACCCATCTAAGAAATGTGGCTCAGTTACAGCTAGAAGACCTGCTTCATGCAGCAAATTGTTTTCCCCAAGTTCTTGGAAATGCCAGTTGGACCCAATTATGGTGCAGAGCAGAAATGCATGTGCAGAACTGCGTTACAGAGTGCTGAGAGGCAGAACACAGACACTACACAAAGGAAATGTCCTACAAATGTCTTGGCTCCAAGTGATTACTGAGCACCCTGCACTTGTAACAGCAGGGAAATTACTGAGTAGAGAGTGAAGCAATTAAAAGCTGTACTGTGTCTGGCACATTCCTGAGACACAGAGGGCAACTGAGCAAATTCAATAATGCTGCACTCTACATTTGTCAACACTAAAAATATCCATTCACAAAAGTTATCTCTGTCCAATATTAGTCAGTTCTAAGGCACACAGTTATTATCAGATTTTTACACATAAAGCCATTGCACAGGCATTCAGCCAGTTATGAACATCATGCAGTAGTTGCTCAGAAAGTAGAGTGATGTTTGTCCAAAAAGTGTATTTATCTAGGGAGATATCCAGAAGGTAAAGAGAGAACACAGGGGTCTGGTAAAATTTGTAAAAAATGATCAATGGTCAGAGATCAAATCTTGCAAAGCTGACTTGTGTTTGACAAGAGTTGTAATGTGATGAAAGTAAAACATTAGAGAGAAATTTGAAAAATGAGGATTATAATTAAACATGCCCTCTATCTGAAATATTTTGACAGTAAAAAACTACACTGTCCACAAGTACCAGCAGTCTTTGTGCCACATCATTTTCTGTCTACAAAAAAATATAAACAAACCCTCTTTTCAAATTAAAAAAAAAAAGGTGAAAACCAAGTAAAAACAAAAATTTGAACCAGGATTTAAGGATGCATTTTTTCCAGCAGAAATAGATGCAATGTATGGTGATTTACAGCTGACACTGAACATCATTACTATTGATGCCAGGGTAGAAATGTTCAACAAAGCACCTGTCAAATATACACATGAAATTGGACACTAGTTTATATTTCTCACTAGAAAGTAACAAAACAAAACCAGTGTAACAGGCTCTGTCCTGTGCTAAACCCCTCACTCAAGAGAAATCAGAGAAAAACATGTCTGCCCCATTAGAAACTGATGCCAGACTAATTTGGGGCTAACTAAGAACACCAGAGATGAAACACCCACTGCAATCCACGATTTTGAGAGCTGCTATTACTTGGGGAAGGCTGAAGCTCTCCTGTGCAGTGGGGAGAGATGGCAACTGCAGCTGTGCTGTCATAACAAGGTTAACCTGCAGTCAGGGAAGTTGTTAATCCAAATGGAGACTGTGGAGGGACCAGGCTGGGCTTTCCCAGCCTTCCCCAGGCAGGGATACCACAGGAGCTGAGTCAGTTCTGCCCAGGGATGCTTTAGTGAGACAATTTGCTCCTTGGCTGAGCCAAGTGGAGGAGCTCCTGTCCATTTGGGCAATTAAAAAATTGCAATTGTGTGCAACATATACAATTGCAACTCATGGGTTTATCCTACAGCAGCAGCGCTGCTGAAATTGTAGAGGATAGCAGCAGATTATCACAAGAGGATTAAATGCTTCTTAATTGATATTTCTGGTACATTTGACTGGAAAATGAAGGCATCAGGATGTGGATGCTGAGCTGTCTCTGTAGAGGGATGGTTGAAATTGGGGCTTTTGCTATGGCACAGCCACTCACGGGTGAGAAGTTTCCCAGCATTATGTAAAACAAACTGCTTGGGGGTGGAGAACACCAAAACAGCCAGAGTTTCTTGGTACCCTGAGGACTGTGATTGTGAAGGGGTTTGGTAGCCCCACCAGTCTCCTACCCCTTCCTCCACACCTCCAGTCCTGCTGCTAACACCCAAGTTGCAAATAAAGGAAATAAACATCCCTCTCTCTCTCTCTGATATTTGCCTTAGCACCCTTCATCCAAAATGAATAATATACCTTTGCTGATGTTTCTTTGGAAATAATGTAGCTTCAAGAGATCACATAGGAAATCAGACCAGCTTTAACTTGTAATGAAAACTGGTTAAAATTTATGCTGTTCTTCACTTTTATTATTTATTACACCCTTGCCAGAGTATATTGATTTTGTGCCAACCTCTGTTCTTGTCACAGTTTTTGTCACACAAATGAGGTTCCAGAAATGTAATGCCTATATTTTATGAAATACAGTCCTATGCCATTTCAGGATGACCTTTTCAGTATTCTGCATTCTGATGGGTTGGCTGTTTGTGAGGCAGGGGCCTATTTCCATCTACACCTTATCCCCTCAGCACTTCTGTTTTAAAAGTAATTTAAACAGAGGTTGCTATATCAATTTCTTTTGTTTGTATTGGCATGCAGAGTTGATAATCTCCTTTCTGAAAAATTGGTGAACTCTGGACAGCTGGCTTTTCACTATACGTGCCTCCATGCAGTTTCTGTGTAGGAATGAAGTTTTAACTACAGCATTAATTTTAGTATTAGGATATGTTAAATCCATGGGACTGTTTTGCTTTTACTTCCAAGCCAAGCTAAACATATATCTGAAACAGAGTTATGAAGCAATCTAATGAGGCAACAGTTTACCCAAAGGAGTCTCCCTCAGCTGTAAGTGACTGACCAAGAAGGAACGTAGGCCCCCAAAACAGATACACAGATCTACAGGGTCATCACAGTGCCACCCATAGAATGGTGGAGCATACACAAAATGCATACACCTCTGTGTTTTGCCCCACAGTGGCAGGGTGAGCCCTTTTAGTGTCTGCATCTCTTAGAAGAAGGGATATCATAAATAGCTGTTTATGGTCATTCCTTATTGGCTTTTCTGACAGTAGCAAAAAAAAAAAAAAGGCACAAAAAAATTTCTTCAAAAAGTTTACCTGGTTCTCAGCTCTTTCCTTTTTTTTTTTTTTTTTTTCACCATGATAATAATTCCTTGCAGGATTCACAAAGACACCTGTTCTGGTTAATCACCCCTATCCCACAGATCACAGGAGCTGCTGACTCTTGATTTCTCTTCTGACATCTTTAGCATGTGGTATTTTCTCCAGTACACAATAAATAGTTTTTGCAGAGAATATTTTAGAACACACAATGAAAGGCTGTGAAATTATGTATCTTCACAGGACAATCCAGTAGGGTAAGCTATTTAATCAGAATTCAGGAATTTTGAGAATTTTGCTACTCCCTGTTATGGCTCTGGTAGTCCTCTGAGCCCATGCCTACTGAGCCTCTGCTGCTGTGGAAGCTCTTTCCATCCATCTATTCTGGCCAGTGATTCCCAGAAGCACAAGCTCAGAGGGAGCTGACAGCCAGCCAGAGCCCAGCACAGCAGTGCAAGTGTAGTGACAATGGCTCATCTGTGACAGATCATCCAGTTCCTGTGTGCAGTGGAGACAATTTGTGTATGCACAGGAAATTCAGTCCATGCAGGACATCCCTGCCTTGCTGCACATGCTGTTGTCACTTGTGCAGTGTGTGCAGAAGTCCTGGCACATCCTGAGAATTTCTGATTCCCAATGCATGTGCACTTTTTGTGTGCATTTATTTCTGCCTGGAAAAGGTATGAGCTGGGAGACTCTCAAGGAATTGCAGTGGAAAAGCAATCACAACAGATTTTTGCCAGCTGAAGCCTCTGCTGTGCTCCACAGTGTGGGCAACTTGGGCATAGTGGGGTATTGCTTCAAAACTCCAGAAAGCTTAAAAAAGAAACATTTTATCTGGGGTGGTGGAGCAGGAATGGGAATGAAAAAATGGGGCTTTTCATATAATGTTCAGAAGGAAAGCTGAGCAAGGCTATAATATAATAATAGTAAAATAGTTGCTAATACAGAGCAACTGTGGAGCTGCATCACCCCCCAGCAGTTACAAATCATCACAGCTCTCTTCACTGCTCAGGTGGGTGCCCTTTGTACAGCACCATGCCATGCCACCTCTGCTTTGTTTTGAACATCAGAAGCCTGCTGCTTCTCCTGGGGAGTCTCTGCTTCTCATTAAGGCAAGCAGAGACCCCCACAGAAATATTCCAGCCACTGCAGATCAGGCCAGCTTGAGCTGATCTGCACTACCTTGCTGGAACTAGGAGTTTCTCTTGGTTGTGAGTTCATCTCATTGCACCTTTTACAGGACAGGGTGTTACAGGTCACCCTATTCATAATTTTCAGGGAAAGAAAAATGCTTTGTATAACTTATTTTGGGTATAAAATAGTTGACAGAACAGTCAAACCAATGAGCCAATTACATCTCATGTATTCTCATGTATTCTCATGACATCTCATCTATTCTCATGCTGAAAAGCCTAAACTGCAGTGTAGTCAGGAAAGGCTTCCCTACCCTGCCTGCACAGCTACTTGAAGGAATTAATTAACTCACCAAAAAGCACTCTTCTCCAGCAAACAAGCAAACTTTTAAATAACATGTACTTTAGTCCCTGAATATGTAGTTAAACCTCTGAGCAGCTAGTTATCTTCACACATTTAAAAGCCATTACTGCGAAAAATTCAAGGAAACACGAGCAAAAAAATGAAAATGTAAATACGTGTGAGGCAAAACCTTTCCTGCAGAGAACAAGAACCCAAAAAAGCTTACAGATCAAACAGTTTAAAGAAATATATTACCATTTTGGATTCATAAGGGTTTTCTTAGGAGGATTAAACACCTCCTTTAGAAAAAGTTCATCTTAAAAGCTGTCACTTCTCATCCACATTGCCCTGGAGGTTTAGTAGAGGTCCAGACAGCATCGCAAGTCAGAATTTTATTCAGCGTTTCCGAGTCAGTCTCATAAAATTCAGGCAAGCCTAAATGAATGTTTTTCAACAAGTTTTGCTGAAAAACATTCCCAAGCTGCATAAACAAGGACAGCCAAATAGCAGGAGCAGGGTGTGGGACGTGGAAAGGCTGCAATAAATGCAAGTAAGACACTTGGTGAGTAACAAGGCACAGATCTGTTACCATCACCAACCTGGGTACTACCTAGAGCAAACATTTTCAAAACATTGCAGCTATGTTAAAACAGTAACATTTCACTGATGTAAACACATCAATGTTGATCTATCCCAGCTGAGCACCTGGCTCTTGAGCCCTCTTCAGATCTGCCATTGCAGGCAAAATAAGAGCCAGACAGAGCTGGACATCACACCAGGCACAAACAGATAGAAATTACAGCCTGTAAACTGCACAACACACTGCAGCTACACCAGCCAATTGAATACTTACCCTTTCCCAGTGAGGACAATGAGGCATGGGCCTGGAGACCTGGAAAGGCATGGTCTGAGCTCAGCTGCAGCCCCGAGGGGTCCCAGGGCCACCAGCCAATACACCAGAGTGCTGCTGTCCACGTCAGCTTGGGAAGGAGAAGCTGTGGCACCGTCCAGAGGGTGAGAGGAGCCAGGTCAGGCAGAGCTCACCAGAGCTGGGAGGTGGGTGTGTGAAACAAAGGGTGCCACTTAGCCAAGATTTCCAAACCTGGGCATGCAGTGAGTTGGCTGATGGCACCCGGTCTGAGTTGTTTCCTCATGCCAAATTGCATTAAAAAGAGCTAAAAGACATTAAACAGATCCTAATATCAAGCTGCCTTGAAACAATGGCTGGAGTTGTCCCAGAGATGCTGTGTGAATATGGGAATTGCTCCATGTGATCCTGATGCATTCACAAAACAATTTCCCTACTAAACTGTTCAAGCCAGCTGTGTGAAAGGCAGAACAGGCAATGATTAGGCCAGAAAAACTGTTCTGGAAAAGTGCAATGTGCACTTCCCTGTCACCCAGGGCTGGGTGAGTAGCAGCAGGTGAAGGACAGAAGATCCCTGCTTCCAGGTGGGCAGCCCCTTAAAGCAGCTGGATCACAGCCTCCAGGATTCTTCCCTAATCCCACACCAGCAAGACTCAGTGTCTGAGCCCCTCTCCTCACTGCATGCTCCTCTCTTCATCCCAGATCAGTTTTCCCTGGACTTTTGTCCAGCAGCCCAGGGCCTATATTTGACTTAGAAGAAAAGTCAGTTTCTGCTCACTCTTGAAAATTTTTAGGACTTGTAAAGTAATGCTGAAATTGTTGTTCCTCATATTGAAGACAGTTGCTGGATGGAAAGAGGCAGACCAAAGGTGTGTCCCCAGTGCCATACCATTCATTTGTTCTGTTTGTATTTAAGAAAAATAATCTAAGCTGGGATTCTTTCCCCTAGGCTGTTCTTTGTTGTTGCTGGGAATCAAGGATGTTGATTCCCTTGCTGGGGGAAGGGTCAGTGAAATAGAGACATTGAAGATGGAACCAGAAACTGTATCAGTGGCATTTCTGTAGACAGCAGAGATCAAAATAAAGATCTACATGGTCTAAACACACCTATATGTTTTAGGAGAGAAAAAACAAGACATGAAAAAAGTCTACTATTATATTCTCACTCTCTAGATATTAAATACAAGAGAGAAGCACAATGTGTTCATTTACCTGAACAATTCCTCATAAAAACAGTTCTACTCCTTCAATTCTTCCAGCTGAGCTTTATCAGAGTGCTTTACTTCTATTTATGGCTTATAATGTTGATTTTATTCTGTATTCAGAAAAAAAAAATGCAAACAAGAAATTCTAGTCAATACCTTGATACTTCTGTCACAAAGGAGTCTTATCAGAATTTCATATAAGCTAAATATGAAAATTTGAACCAGTGGCAGATTTAAAATAATGATAAATAATATTTAACATATGTAATAAATATTCCTCTTTTTTTTCTTTTTCTACATACTGGCAAGATTGTGTCCCTTTACTTGGCATCCCATTGGCACAAATTCCAGACAGGGTATTTGAAGACTCAAAAATGTAGTTACTCACACCATAAAAATGTCTTTTTAGATGTGGGTGAAAACATTATTTTCCTGAATTCTTGCAGGAACTTCCAGCTAAGACAACAGAAATTCACTCAAGAGGGTACCTCAAGTTTCCCAGTCCTCCTCGGTGCCTATGGTCACATCTGCAATCAGAAGTAGCATAACTCCTTTTTTTTTGGTACTGAAGATAATGGTGATAAATTCTACCATTCAGACATTTACAGGCAAAGGACACATACAGAGAAATGCCAGTTTTTTAAAATTTTAAGGTATACATAGCTCCCCAAATTATGGTTTAGGTCTTAAAAAAAGGAGAAAGAAAAATGAAAAGAAAAAGAAGGAAAAGGAAGCAAAAAAATCCAAAAAGTTTTGCATGTTTCAAACAATAACCTGACCCCAGGGCCCGACAATTTGAGAGGAAAATGAGTGTCACAGGACAACTCACAGTAAAGCATGTAAGAACACAGAGACCATAAATCCAATCCAGAAAGAGCAATAATTGAGTACTGATTATGGAACTGGAACACTGAGGGAAAATCTGTATGAAAACAAAGAAATAAAGTTAAATAGCTCTTGTTTCTCCCAATCATTTTGTTCTCCCAAGCAAAGCTATTTCCATAAGAAAATTACTAACTATGATGATGTTTCCTCTGTTTTGAAAGTGATTGTCCTATAGGGATCAGTATCTTACTCTTCCTTCTATTTGTAAAACTTTTTTCTTCTTCATGTGGATTTCAAATGAAGCACATTAGAATTGCTAATAACATTCCTTACTTAGCTAAGGAATATGTCAGGTCAATTCAGCAACAGAATGAGTCCAAGAACAGCAGAGCTGGAACAGAAATAGGTGTATTTTTTCTGTTTTCAGTAAAAAGTATATTTGCGAGATCCTGCAAAGAAATGAATATTCAAAACAAACACGTTGTCAGGGAAAAAAAAAACCAAAACAAAACAAACAAAACAAAACCAAATAAGCCAACAAAACCCAAACCACCTTTATTAAGTAAAGAAAGGAAATATGGACCCAGAAATCACTGAAAAAGAACAAATTTCTGACAAATTTAATTTCTGACATCAAGAAACAAGGTGAGAAAACGGAGGTATCGGCCTTTGACAACTGAAAGGGAAATGTGATGACTAGTGAATCCAGTGAGTGACACTGGAAACCGTGTTTCCATGTTTATAGCACCAAATCCAGCCCAAAATATCAGTAAGACAATCTGATGACTGTTTAGTGGAGTTGTAAAATTACTTCAGGGATTTCTGTCTAGAAATTGCACCCACAAATGCACCTTATCAAAAACAAGTTCCAAATAATTTGGTTTAGAGTAAATATTTTTTGCTCAATATGAGAAATTAATTTATGGCATATAATTTGGTCTACCATATACAGGTGGAAAATTAATACACATTGATGCCCAGTGTGTGAAATTCTCCATCCCTTTGCATTACAACCCCACAGGTACCTGCCATCTCTCCAATGGCAGGCATCATATACTGCATCTTGCCAAGAATTTACACAGATAGGAGAGGCACTACCTCATTTTACCAGATTCTCTTTAAGTAATCAGCAAGAGGCATGATACTCATCACAAAAGTAGAGGTACTTGTTTCTATTCAGTGTGACAATACCCTATCCTTATATATGGCCCTACTATAAGCTTCAGAGGGGTACCGGGACACATTCTGTGGGTCTGATTATATCTGTAACATTCCTTGGCTGAAGCAAATATGGATCATTTTGTCCTATCAACCAGGGTAAATTTGAGTAAAGGTGTAAAATATGACAGCTGCAAAAAATGTTTTACCCACCTAAAGATCTTAGTCTTATAGTAGAACTTAAAAAAAGTCTACATTGTACACATGGTTTTTACTCATATTCTAGCAAAAAAAACCCAACTAATGCAAATTTCATGGTACTGTTCATTTTATAAGTTGTGCAAAGCCCCAGAGAACTGTACTTCCTTCCACAAAGAAAGTAAATTCTCAGGTAATTATGCCAGCATTTGGTGTGCAACAAGATGCACAGATATTTCCTCAGATTTTATGACAAAACTTCAGTACAGAGGTGTGATTGCCTTGTGGCCCACCAGGGTGCAGTTCCTCAACCCTGTGCTCCAGCAAAACAGATCATAAGGCACAGAGAAAGCAATTTTTGGTCAAGTCTTTGCCAGATGGATCTAAGGTTAAATCACCTCTGACAGAGGGAAGCTCCTTGTACTGTCTCTCCCAAAAAGGTAAGCTGAAAGCTGATCCACTTACAATACAGTTCTCTGAGCATATTATGAAATGGATATTCTAACTAATTTTACCAAATGCAGAGCAAATTCATTTTACTTTGAAACTATAAAAAGGATATTTTGTTCTTCTCTCAATCAATGGTGGCACTAAGACTCATTGGTAATTATCAAAGAGATCATAGCAGCATCTTTGATGTTTCATTAACTATACCAACAAAGCTAGCTCAAATTTATTTTTACACAATTTCCATGGCAAAGCTATGAAAAACAGGGTATTTCTGTCATTAATCTGCAGTTTCATTATTTCTTTGTTCTGTTATTTCAGACATGCACTGAAACATCAAGAGACAATCTGAAGAGTATCTGGGATATCAAACCTAATGTGGCCTTGCTTGAAGTAAAAATCCTCACCTTAATACCCAAATCTTACAGTGCCCTTTGTAACTCTGTCCCTTGGATCCTTATAAGCAATTTAATTGGTATAAACTTGAAGCTTAGTTCAAATTGAAAAAAATCCCTTTAAGGCATTGAAAAATTTTGAAGGGTAAGAAGTACTTTTCACTTCTCCTGTCAGGGAGATGACAAGGTGGAGAGAGGGGTGTGAAGCCAGAAGTTTGGAGTGAAAGGCCAGAGATATTGTAAGGTTCCAGAAGGAAGGGACACTGGGGAATACTCAGGAATAGGAGTGAAAATTAAGTCTCATAATCTCCTTTGTTTTTAGTGATCCTAGTTAGACACTGCTGAGATTTTCAGCCCTGGTTTAGTTTATGAGCTAAATTTAAGACTTAATTTTAAGTGCCAAGATATGATCTAGATTGAGGGCAAAGTTACAGGTTTTAGTAATATGTAGTCTTTAAAATTAAAAGCAGGAGCCTCTCCTGGATTTTATTTTATCTGAATGGGAAGAAGATCTTGCCTGTAACAATAAATTGGACTCAAAACCTATACAGCATTATTTTATGTTTTACTGGATATTTATTTCAGTGAAGCCTACATCTGCATTACATTAAAGTTGAAAGGAAAGACACAAATGAAACTCAAATTCAGACCCAAGCAACAGACCAGTCAGTTATGGTGCTGCTAACTGCATTTGTATTGATTAAATTTACATTCTGGAAATAATGAAGCTACTTCTGCTGCATTTACCTTATCATGATCCAAAGCAAAGCAGAATTACTATGCAAAAGGAAACAATAATACAAAATAACAGGTTCAGGGAGAGAAAATAAACAAAACAAAGCACACAACCCAAACACAGACAAAAAAAACTCTTGCTCTTTTCCTCTCTCCCTCCCCAAAGCTACATAATTTACTCCCAGTCCATAAGGTCCTTAGTTCCAGTGATTGGGATGATGGATGGCTCTACTTCAGCTGCAGCAAGAGAAGATACAGCAATGCATCACTCTGCAGGAAAAAACAATAGAGTGAACAAAGCAGCAGGACAATGTGGTGGGCAGGAAAGCCAGGGGAATTCTCTGCTGGTGGAAAAACAGACAGCCCTACACTGGAAAGTGTAAAACACAGCGTGGGGGGTTTGCACTCCTTGTGGCCATGCTTGTTGAATCCTGATTAAAAGGGGTGACCAACAACTGCAGGAGGGAAAGGTCTTTTTTGCTTGAGTTCTGGTGTTTTTACAGGAGTAAAAGCTATAGTAGTTGTGCCATAGCCTAATTTCTGCCAGTGTTTGTCATTGAATATATTTGAAAGTGAGTCGGGTCAGTTCACGGTTAATCTCTGTGAAAGTCAGGTGATTCTGAAATTTACCTGTGAAATTCTAGAGCAATTGATTAAACATTTATGTTTTAATGTAAGTCAGTGTTCAAACTCAAATGCAATAAATCAACAATTGCTGTGCCAAAGCTATCATAGTTCCTAACATAAAACTCAGCAACAAATGTAGTCAAGAAAGGAATGCTACTATTTAATATTACATCTTTTTGGCAAGAAGAAAAAGCACAAGTGAAGACCTGAGGAAATTTTGAAGGCATAGGTGAAATGCTTAAAACAACAAGACACATCCAAAATATATTCATTATTTATGTATGTTTTCAGCACATAATGCAGTAATAGTGAATTAATTACATCTTGTAATTTAGATGATTCAGACAGAATATAAGGAGATAAATATAACCATAAACAAATAAATTTACATAATACACAACACAAAAATTCAAGGGCACTTTCTAATGCCTAGAGGGGGTAGAAAATACTGAAGCTCTTTGTTTGATTTAAATGCTACAATAGGATATTTTTACACTTTTTACAGAAAATCAAGTTCGTCATCCAGAGAAAGTCATATGGAACTGTAATGATTTTTCATTGCTGAGCATGTTAATACTGCTCACTGCTCAATCTTTCTCTCATTCTCCATGGTAAAACCCATAGAGTAGCATGTAATTTTGCTGAACTTCAAGCAATTAAATTGAATTTTTCCCATTCTGGTTGAATTCTCATAGAAGACACCGTTACCATTATAGAGCAAGACATAATATTTCACCCACCTGAAGAACTCAGTGAACATTCTTTGAACAGCAATGATATCTGCAGTTTTTTAGAGCAGTTTTATGACAGCTGGAATGGGGTCTGCTGATTACTGGATTTCTCTTTTTATTGGATTTCTCTTTCGATTTTCATCTGCAATTCAACAGCAATTTATACAAATAAATAACTTTAGTAATTTTCAGTGTGACTTCAACTAAAATACCTTGAAAGTTGAGCCTTGCAGAGCAGAAACAAAGCTCTCAAAGACCAACTCCTGTTCTGAGAATGCATGAACAACTTCTCTCCAAACCCTTTGCAAGGGAGACAGAGGGAATTTCATGTTCAGGGTGAAGAGGAATGCCCTGTTCAGGATGTGCATGCCCTGCCTGCACATCCTTCCCACTCCCTGGGTGATCTAGGCAAGCATTTGACCAGGATCAGCAGGATGTTTCTTCTTGGAGATGGAAAAGATTGAGAAAAATGTTTGAGACCTACAGCTGAAACTGAAGCAATGTTTTTCTTTCTTTAATACCCAAAACAGCATTAAGTACTCTCACTCTCCAAAAACTGGAAGATGAAACAAAATACTGTATCAGTAAGGGAGTGGTGTTAATTTTGTACACTGAATAAAGAAAGGATCCTATGGACATAATCTACATGTTCATGTAATTACAGATTACTATATTACTAAATACATAGCTGAGGTGCCAAGTCACAATCTTTAATTTTTATGCTTCCTGCCTTCTAAATAGTGGATCTGACATGCTTTTGCATGTATTCAAGATAATGTTCATATTTAATATGAATATTCTGAATATTCAGAATTCCAGAGGAATTAAAGTTCTGCAGAATTGAAATTTGTTTTCCCGTTGGAACCTACTCATCTTGTTGTTTTTTAACCCCCACATCAGAATATTTACTTCCATTGAATTGATATGAAATAGTGCTTTTAAAATCTGATTATTAATCCTTTTATTACACTTCTGGTGAATTATCACATTTTGAAAAAGTCACAACCCCTTCTGGTAAGTATGAAAGTAGATGCTAGAATGTTATTACTAAGGTTGTAAAATCAAGCAATTGTAACAAAGAATTGAAGGATTTTACTTCAGCTGATGCCTCATCCCCTCCCCGGATCATCTATCTGCCACAGTCAAATCAGGAGAATTGAGAATATATTCTCTGCAATGGATTGGACTCCCTGTAAAATTACCTCCTTTCTAGCACAGACTGTCCATGTTCTGACTGCCATGTGCAAACCTGGTCATGCCATTCCAAAGCTTACATTTTTGAGTGAGCCAAGGCACTGGGAAGGGTCAGAAAGAATGACTGTCATGCTTTCTTTTCTATAGGGGAACTGAGGTCAGCTACAAATCTACAGTTTAAAATGAGATTAAAAAAAGAACATGCATGAGATAATAAAATATAATATAAAATAAAACAACTCTAATACAATAATAAAATATAATCAAACAACTGCCACAACATCATGAATGGCTTGGAGAGGAGAAAATATTCATGTTTGTTATATAAGACTGACAGGGAAGTCAGTGAAAGAAAGTACTGCTCATGCCATAATTAGATGATGTTACTCATGGTAGTAGCATTTTTTAAACCTGCTTAGAATATGAATGAGTAAAGAAGAAATGAAATAAAATGAAGGAAATCTCCATGAATATCTATGAAACACAGTGATATAACTGAACTTCTGGTTCATCAAATCACAAATTACAATTTACTTGCATATGAATGACAAATTACAGAATTTGGAGACTATAATGGAGAAAAAATTACCCCATATTGTCCATTTCTTAAGATCTCAAAGATCTCACAATTTGACCCTTTCAGAGGCCAGATACTGGGCTGGAAGAACCTTAGTCTATGCTGTATTTATTATATCATAATCCTGGAAAAATGTTTTAGTTTTAATATTCTATCAGCTGAGCTGGCTGTTAAATGAGACAAAGAAGGCATTCACTTGAATGTTATAGCAACATTTTCCCTGAGGAAAATATCTGCTCTATTCATGAACACCTTGGGTTGTTTTTATTGCTTGCATGGGTGTTGGTTTTCTCATTTCAATATTTCTGTTTCGTATCTGACAGGCCATATATTTTTCTTCATAGCCAAAACTATCTCACTTTACTTGTGATATGAAAGGTCCAGCAGCTACAGGGTTGACTGAAACTTTTTGAATACGAGCGATGTCTACTTTACTAGGTGATTGCAGGAGGTCAGCTTGGCTCCAGCCTGCCTTTCTTTTGCTTTCCCACTTGTTTATGGGTTTTCATGGAATAGTTTTTTTGTGGAAGCAAGGGTGATCAGAGATGTCTCAGAGTCAGAAGTCCAGACTCCTGCTCCCCTTGCTGTCAGGCACGGGCTGTGTCCGATGGCTGTGCACGGACACCGAGCTGGCAAAGCCCACGGGAAAAAAGGGGTCAGGCTCTCTCTGTCTTACTCTAACTTTTATTTTAATTCCACCAAAGAGTTAATTGCAATTTTAATTCCAACAGCTCCTCTGCCAGAGAGCTCTGACATTGGGCAGCACTCTGCAGGCTCTCAAATCCCACATTAGGCTTAATGTTCTCTGCGAGGCGCTGGGCACCTGACACGGCTCCAGAAGAGGAGGGAAGGGAAGAGTGAGTTGGAGTCATTAGCAGCAGTCTGAACCCAGCAGAAACGAAAGCCTCACACACTCCAACTGTTCTCTGCTGTCACTGTGGTCATTAGCTTCGTGATAACAATAAGTTTGTAAGCAAATTTGTAACTCAGCTGGGGAAAAGATTGGAATAGACTACATTTTTTTCTCTCTCTCATTAAACACTTCAAATACAACTGAGAAGAATTTTAATATTTAAAAAGAAGATTCAAAAGCTATTTACTTCTGGGCAGCTTATCCTAAAACCACCTCAGCTTGTTTTTGCTCCCATGCATCTCTAATAAGCAAATATATGCTCACAGTGAACTCTATAAATCTTTGCTGTTTAGCGAATATAGAAATAATTCAAGCCTCTAAACTGTTTCCGCTTAAAGCTTCTCTCCTCTACTCCACCCTGGCCTTGTTCCTCTTCTCATTGCAATATTGTTGAGATAAGCAGAAGCCCTTTATTGATATTCATCATAAAAATAGAGAATTTCTCCCTTTCCAGAAGACATGCCACTACTAATTTGGCCGAAAACCATCACCATGTGTCAGGCTATTCAACTCAACAGAAGCCGACTGAGGCTGCAGGTCATGTTGTTGTTTTACTGTGTATGGCTTTTGTTTCAGCTGCACCACAGAAATCCTCCTTTTTTCTAGCACAAGCAGCCAGCATTGTGAGCTGATACAGGACCAGAAAGCATGAAGCAGCACTTCAGGAAGGGACCTGTTCTCTGTTCTGTGGAAGGATACTGGATGAGGGTACCAGTGAGACTAAAAGGTTGATGGAAGTAAGAAAGAAGAGTTCAGGGGGTAGGGACTTCCTGGGATTAACAAAGCCCCACAGTGTCTCGAGGCAACATATACAGTAAAGTAGTGAAAAGACATAAATATGTAACAATGACAAAACTATTAATATAAGTCTATTGCTAGTTTTTGACTGAACAGCTTTGTTTCACTAGTGAAATTATTTTATTTTTTGAGGGTAAAAGTATTTTGAGTAAAGCCTCATTGAGCTTACTAAGCATATTTTTGTTTATTTTGCTTCTTTCAACACAAGTGAGGAAAAAGAAGAAATATTCCCACTACCTGTACTAAGGCTGAGATTATATTCAGAATAGTCCCTTAATTATCCTTCTCTAGTATAGTCACTATATAAAAATCCCATTCAATAGTTAAGGAAGAAATCTCTTTACAGTTACTAATTAAACACTAATAGCAGATAAAGCTTACTGGACGAGTACAACACCATTTTCAACTGTATTTCCTCTTTGAATATCATACATATTTTCTCCAACATTTGGCTAGGCAGGTGGCCAGCAGGCACTGTCAAGATAATTTATGTCTCTTGTTTATTTGAATAATTAAAGTAACAACAGCACTGGAACCCTGCAATTTCTGCACAACCCCAGCTTGCACAACAATTTCCCATTCCTTCTACTCCTGTCCTCTTCTCCCACAAAAGGAATTGCATGTGTGAGAAGGAGGCTCCTGATGAATCAGTAGGATCAAAGAAAGTAGATCTTTGTTAATGGCACAAATTTCTCTGCAGTTTACCAACAAGAGAAGAAAACTCCAGTAACAACTTATGAATCAGCATCCTGCCCCATGTCTCAAACCTCCCACAGCCACCTCAGTTGCCTCTTTCTCCAGGGAGCTCCAAGGGCAATCAGCTTGTGTGAGCAGCTCTAATTCTCCTGCTTCTGAAGGACAGAGGGGCTAATGCAAAAACTGTAACCTTGAATTTTTACCAAAAAATGGAAACCAGTATCAAGGGGTTCCGATTCTCACTTCATTTCTTACCTTGTCATGGTTCCTCTGTGGCTGCACTTGCTCATAATGGAAGTGAAGGAGCAACTGATAGTGATCTGGATTGATTCCTCTAACCAGCTAAATCTGTAATATTCCACTAATTTTGGTGAAAAAACTTGGTCAGGCTAAGAGTCGTAACATCACTGACCACAGGATAGCCAGAGTAACTCACAACAGGACTATGCTCTTGACAGGTCTCTACATATTTTCTTTGTTGTTATCTTTCTACATTTTCCCCAGTTTCAGGAGATTTTTCTGAGATTCATGTGCAGGAATGTGCAGGTCTCCCTGTGCTGCAGCAGCATGGCTGGCCTTGCAATGCAACACAGCTGCATTTGATGGGTGTTTTTATAGCCCCCCTATACCTTTTCAAACCTGTCAGGTGGTTGTAAAAGATGAGAAAACAAAGAGGTCTCACTGAAAGACTTTTCTTTTTTTTTTTTTTTTTTTTTTTTTTTTTTTTTTTTTTTNAAAATAATTAAGAGCTCCGAGTCCTGTATTCTCAAGCCAGGGGCAAAGTCTGAAGAAACATAAATTATAGAAATTGCTTTGCAGATGAGCACATTATCTAAAAGAGGACTGTTTTTTCCTGCTAGGCAGAATTATTTTGCACCAGTATGGGGAAACCAAACCTTTGCCATACTAATCCTCAATACTGGTGGGTGGCATTATAATCCTGGTATTATTGTTTATGTTCTCTGATGACTAATATCCAGGACTCTGAGCTTTAGAGTATCAAGTTCCTTTAGTTAGTAAAAGATTTTAGATTGTTCACAGAGTTCCTTCTGGTATGTTCTGTTACCTCCATACACATATCCTGCTATGAGTTGAAAAAAAAAAACAACCCCAAAACCAAAAAAAACAACCAATCAATAGATAATAGTTAATGTGATGCTCTAACATGACCATTCACTCACTTCCTCCAATAGAAAAATAAAGGATGTGGAGAGCATGGTTACAATTTATGGAATATTGTTAGTCAGTCAATCAATTTCAAGAGTGAGAATATTCTGCCTGTGTTACCTGCTGATTCATCACATGACTGAATATTTTTCTCTTTTTAAAAGGCAATATTTTGAGACAATACATCTATTTCTTTGGGGAAGTCGAGAGCAAAATCAGATGTCAGACATATACAAATGAGACACTAAACTATGGTAAGCATATCTGACAGTTCAAAATACATTATTTCTTTGTTGTCTGTCTCAGTGAATTCCTGAAAGAGAAAATAATATTACCCCCTTTATTGCAAATTGTATTATGAGACAGAATAGTTTTGTTCTATGGCCTTGGTAATCTTGTATTTCTACCACTAGAGAAATAGTTTTTAGTCTGGGACATTTCTTGAGTTGAATTCTACCTATTTCAACATATCAGTCCAGCAACAGGAAGCTTTTATTTTGGTAAGCTTCTGGTTTTGGAAGAATGTTTCCTGCCACGTTGGAAACACTGCCACCATGTCTCTAAGTTTACAACTGAGAATAAATTCTAAGTCTTGGTGCTAAAACGACCTTTGCTTTCAGAAAAAGCATTTATTAAACTTCTCAACTAATATTTCTCCTGAAAAAACCCAAAACAAAACCAAAAAACCCCACCAGAACAACAACTCACCAAACAAAACCTGAAAGGATTGAAAAGCATGCTGTTCAGACAATTGGAATGACATTTCTGCAAGTATTTCTGGTTTTGGTATTCTGCTTATTTTCTTATTCAGCTTCCTATTATTCTACTTTCTTATTCTTATTCTGCTTTATTTTTTCTTAGGTTTTGGTATTCATTTTATCACTCTGGAAATCCTCTCCTTTCTAAAGTGCTGTTTGTTATCAACTGTTATTTTGAAATTACAAGCCCACTTTTTCCCTTACAGAGCTGCTGCAATTCAAAGTTGCTTACATACATATGAATGTTCATGCTCATATCTGTTGATAAATATATATAAATTCCTAGAGGGAAAAAGTCTCCAATTTCAGTATAAATACACTTAAAAATGGACAAGAGGAATTTAAAAATGCGTACGTTTTCAATATACCCCTTAAAATTAATTTTTAAAGGAATCAATTTCCTTTTAAACTGAGGTTCTGAATCTATTTGATTGAAATAAGGAACTTATCTCAAATGCAAGCTATTCTCTAGTTTTGTTAGAGGCAGGCCAAGCACCCTATGTGAGTTCAGGACCCCGTGTGGTGATTTCCTCTTAGCAAGCAGCAATTACAAGGATTAGGGGCCGAGGCTCAGCTCGGTGGAGATGAGAGGTATTTAGCCATTTCCCTGGCATTGCTTTGGGGCACACAGACAGGTTCCCATGGGCCCTGAGCAGTGGATCCTCTTCCACCAGCAGGCACCAGAGCAGACCCTTTTTGCTGCTGCTGCAGCTCCAAATGTCACATACCACAGGTGATGCTCATTATGGGAGCTACCGGCGTATAAAGGAGAGCACGGATTATTGCTGATGGTGGAGTGCCAAAGGTTAGTGAAAAGCTGGATTGTCTGCTGGACCAGGGTAGATAAGAACACAAAAGGGCACAGAAATGGATTTGAATACAGCCACTTATCAGTGTGCCTTTTAAACTACATTATGCTCCATATAATGGTGTGCTGTTAGCACTAAAATTGGGAGTCTCCTTTTATGAGCGTACTAATTTATTAACATCAATTTGTGTCACCATTTTAGCATCTCCTCTACTTCCCTGAGCTGAGGAGTAAGACACCAACTCAGCTAAATTCAGACAGAATTCAAGTGGCTCTAGTTCTTTTCAAACAACTAGAGCTTTCTGCTGATGTAGCTCTCTGTTGGTTGCTGTATTGTTTTCTCCACAATAAAAGGAAAGAAGCACACATAAAACAAAGATGTTTATGATTTGGAATAAATTGTAGCTTTACTATTCTTTATTACTGGAAACCATCCAATTATTATGCAAAAGAATAAAAAAGAAAGGATCATTTATATACCATACTGTTAAATTTTATATCAAGTGATATGATAAAATAGCCAACTGGGACAATGGGTGGGGAATGGGAGGAATGCCAGATTTTATTTATGTCATGTTTATAGTTAGCTATGTTTATCCCTTTTTGTCAGTTAAAGGAACATTAAATAGAATTATCTTGGATTTATGGTAAGTAATAAAGCAGACTTTTTTTTCCATGAATGCTCAATTAGATTAAAGTATACAGTCACAAGAGCAAATATGCACCTATTTATGATTCCTTTCCTGAGGCCATCCTCATGTTCTTCTCCAGAGACTGCAAGAATCTGGAAGATTTTGGACAAAACAGTGCATGTGTTTACTGCAGCACATATGTAAGAATAATGTAGGATTGGTAGGACTGAAACATGGAGTTCAGGGATCATGAAAGAGAATGGAAAGAATACAAAAAAAAAAAAAAAAAAAAAAAAAAAAACCAAAAAAAAAAAAAAAAAAAAAAAAAAAAAAAAAAAAAAAAAAAAAAAAAAAGAAAAAAAAAAAAAAAAAAACCAACACTAAGTGGAGATTTTTGGAGAAAATTATCACTCTGGCATAGACTGACATTTTTCTCAGAAAGGGATTTGCCATCTAAAATCAGGGGGAAGATCTACATCTGTTTTCCTGGAACATGATATCCCTCAAAACTCTTTTAGAATGTGAAGATGTTATTTCAAACCACACCTGGTATCATTTTTTCTTACTTTAGGGTTGTGTCCTATTTAAGGGAACACCTCTGTGAAACAAGGGAAAGGTAAGCAGGGTCAAGTTTCATGTTTTTCAACAAGGTTAAACCTGCATTCAAGTTTGGGGATTTAGTATTTGCTGTTGTATATGCTCATATGCAAGATAAAGAAAAAAAAAGACCAGTTGTTTAATCAATTAATCTCAAAACATTCTGTGAGGCTTAAATTCTGGCTTAGTCTATTGATTTCCAGTTTTTGATTATCTGATAAAATGTCTTGCCATTGCTGTCAAAAAAAGAGAAAAAAAAATCCAATTCATTAAGATAATTTTGTGCTGTCTCACCTGGTGTCTTCAACATAATTTTACACTGATCTGAACTTACTGCACAAGGACTTTGCCACACATCAGGCAGGTAGAACAGTGATGCTTCTCAGCTCCAACACAGATGTTGCCTAGAAGGAGTTATAGCTGGGAAAATGCCAGACCTCCTGGGACCTGAGCAAGGCAGGTAATTGATGGTGCCATGGCCAGCAGCTCTGAAACCTGCTGTTTCTCCTCATCTCTTTAATCCACAGCAGAACATCATTCATGCTGTACTAATAGCAAGGATTATATTATCACATGCTGTACTTCCAAACAGACTCTTCTCACTGACAAACAAATGCAGACTTTTAGGATTCTGCTTCAGTTTCATGCCAACAAATTGTAAAGGTGCAAAGTTCTCTGCACTTTTATTCCTGAATTTTCCATGGCTCTTTTGTCCATCCTATGTGTCTTACAGGGATATGCAATCAAGGAGCTATTGTTCAACATTTGATTGTTCATACACGAAATAGCTGAAACAAGAGGGCAGGTTTTAAAAATCATCTTCCTTGCTCACTCTGTTGAAAGTTATCTGGCAATCCCTATTGCTTCAGATTTTCTCAGCTCATATTTATTAGAGTGAAATGTGCTCTTTTATGATGGCCTAGGATTTAAGTCATTGCAAGAAAATCAGTTTTATTTACCTAGCACAGGAAGGTAATATTTACTACATATACCAGTGCTACATATTTCTGTTATTCATTAGTGACATAGCCCCATGTGCTTTCATTTTTATTAGTGCAGAAATACCTTTAATATTGGTGAGACAAGGAAGGCTCTGGCCTTCCCATTCCATCCAGAGCCAAGGTGATTGACAAAAATCTGCATGCACAGCAGTCAAGAGCAAAATTCTTAGACACAGCCAGCACCAGAAACTGTTCTGTTCCATAGAAATCCCTTGTTCCCACAGCTTTTCTCTGTTGAAGGTACAAAATCCTCCAGTGTCTTCCCCAAACTGTACACACAGAATAACAAAATCATTTTGTTAGAAAAGAGTTCCAAAATAATAGAGTCTGACCTTTGATCACCACGCTGTCAACCAGGCCAAGGCACTGAGTGCCACAGCCAGTCATTTCTTGAACAGCTTTAGGAATGGTGAGTTCACCACCTCCTTTGGGAGCCTGTTCCAGTGGTTTTCAACCCTTTTGTTGAAAAAAAAATTTCCTGATGTCTGATCTGAACATCCTCCGGCACATCTTCAGGCCATTTCCTCGTCCTTTCATTTATTACCTGGTAGAAGAGGCTGACTCCCTCCTGGCTCCTGGCTCCACATTTCTCTGGGAATTTTAGAGAGTAATAGGGTTCTCCTAGAGCATCCTTTTCCCCAGGCTAAACACCCCCAGCTTCCTCAGCTGCTCCTTACCAGACCCTTCCCCAGCTCTGTTCCCTTCTCTGGACACACTCCAGCACCTCAATGTTTTTCCTGTAGTGAGGGGCCCAGAGCTGGACACAGGATTTGAGTTGTGCCCAGCACAGGGGACAGCCACTGCCCTGGTCCTGCTGCCACACCACTGCTGATCCAGGCCAGGTGCCTTTGGCCTTCCTGGCCACCTGGGCACAGCTGCCTCATGTTTGGCTATAACCAGCACTCCTAGGAGTTCTTCCACTGGGCAGTTTTCCAACCACTCTTCCTAAGCCTGTAATGCTGCCTGGAATTGTTACTCTAGTGCAGGGCCCAGCATCTGGCCTTGTTGAACCTTATACTGCTGGCCTTGGTGCATCAATCCAGCATATCCAGATCCCTCTGTAGGGCCATCCTACCCTCCAGCAGATCAACATTCCCACTTAGTGTTGTCTCTGAACTTTCTGAAGGGTAAACTCAATCCCCTCATCCCAATCATCCATAAAGACATTGAGCAGGGCTGGCCCTGACACTGTTACCTTTGGGGAACCTAAGTTTATCCCACAAACCACTCAAAAAGAAATAGAGAATACGAGAGAAAATGGAAGCAGTATCCAACCAACACCCCTTTGTATCTGAAGTACCCACCTCTGCTCTGAGTGTTCTCAGCAGACACACGAGGACTGTCAGCCCAGCAGGAATGTCTCCCTCCCTGCCAGGATGTGGAGCTGTGCCATTCAGAGGATAGAAATTCCTGCTGGAGCAGTTGCCTCTGCTGTTCAAAGCATCTCCATGGGCTTTTGGTCTTCCCTGCTGCTCCTCTGAACCAGCAGTTGTGATGCTGGGGCTTTACAGCCAGGCTGTTTCAGGCACCTGTATTGTTTGGCTGAGAGACAAACACTTCTCCAACAGTGACCATAAATACAACACAGAACAAACACATAGGAAATGTCATTTTCTGACCCCAGTGAGCCCTGCAAGTTGTGTAAAAGCATATGCCTCAAACAGCTTCATTCCTGATGCAAAGTGCCCTCCTTCCCCAGAGTGACAGTACTTGATGGCTTCCCAGACCTTACTTGTTTGGCCACTGAGGAAAAAAACAAGTTAAACAGTCCGACAAAGATGGAAAAGTTGGTCAGCAAGGAGTATTATGGCCAGTCAGTAAAAAAATCCTCTCTTCCTCAGCATTCTGTCTGCTACAAAGCCTTACAGTAATGGTGCTTTAGCTGAAGAACAATAACCTGCATAAAACTTATCTGTAGCTTAGGCAGTTTAACCAGAAATTTAAGCCATTGGTAAAGCCTCTTTTAAGTTTTAATTTAATTTAATCTTCTCCTCAGGGCATGGAGTATGCACAGGAAGAAACTGTTATTATATTTTTCATGAGACAGAAAAAAATAAAAAACAATTTTTGGTGAGACTGATGGGGATGTGGAGCAGTGCTGAGGTGGGGGCTGGGGGGAGCTGAGTAGTTCAGACGCCTTCAGGTGAACCCTGGAGAGAAAGTGACTTTTCGGCTGATGGCACCAGAGATTGTGGATGAATGGAGGCAGATCATGAAAGCCAGATATCAAAAGAGAGATCAGAGCAAGCTATTAAAATGTACATTTATATTGCTAAATATTTTTAGGGCTGCTGAGTTGAGACAGCCTGCAAACAGCACATCATGGAGAACATTGATTGAAAAGCTCACTGGGTTGGGAAAGAATTTTTCATTTCATAAGTCATTTGCTGTAACCATTCCAAAAAGTCAGCAGATTTTTTAAAATTAATGAGAGTCGTTCTGTGATGAAGTCTGGCTTGATGGCCACTTCCTTCCCTGGGTTTTCTCGAGAGAACTGAACCTCATCCTTTTGTGCCATTAAAATTTTTCGGTCAGTAATGCTAATTTGTTTGGCGTGTATACAGCATGAGAAATTATCTTACCCTGTTTATAGAATCCCATACAGATACGATGCTTTCCAAGATTTTAAATCCAACTACAAAGAGCTTTTTCTAAGCAGCTGATACAATGTATTGAGTAAACAATGGAGCAGAAGGATTGTCATTACAAATTGCAAAAACTACATTTTTTCCAGTTGTGGAGACCTGGAAGTCTACTGTTTTTTTAAATTAATGCAAATAATATTTATTTAATTATGTCCTGGCAGATATTTAACTCTTCAAACAAAGGATAAAAATTTCCTTGCCATATTCAACTTTTGGTGTGGAAAACATTGACAATAGATTAAAAAATCAAAATGTCTGTTACTCAAAATGGGTATTTTCATTGTTATCTATTGATCGTTCTCCAGTACCAATTTTAATTTCATAATAAGATACCTCAGCACACATACTAGTCAAGCCAAAGTTACTTCAATAAATGCCTGCCATCTTTTTGACCTAAAATCTCATTTTCTTGGTATATTTTCTTAGTATATTGTCAAACATGTATTGATTTCAGCAAATTCAGTAGTGACTTGCTCATTGCAGATAGAAATGTCACGTGAGTGTAAAGCCTTCTGCTCATTGAAAGTTTTCCTTGTAGTAAGATCCAGAAAAAACTCCCATTACATATAAAAGCTTCCATTACATATAAAGGTGTGAAAGTCTAACAAATAATAATTAACACCTAACATTTACCAGGTTGTTGGAAATAGTCTAGGTACTGATATTCTACTGAGAGCCAGCAAGGGTAGTGAGGACCAGCCTGCCTGTGTGCAGCCTGCACTGTTGTCCTGTACAAGCTATTTTCTCTCTGTTGCTTGTAAGAGAAGTCCAGATGACAACACTGCAGATAATGTAAGTCAGATGGAATAAATGCCATCCCTAGCTGCTTGTGCATCAGATACAATCTCAGCTATACACTGCATTGTCACTGAAATTGCTGCTGTCCACAGCCTCACGAGGGCTGGAGATTTCATTTTCCTTGTGTTTATTACATTTATGACATTTTGTTAACAATAGTAACGTATATTATGTCATCCCCCTACTGTTTGTCTTGCATTTTCCTTCTTTCACTTCAAATACCAGGAAAAATAGTGAACTGATTTGATCAACTAATTTGCATATGCATTTTACTTTGGAAATTATCTCACTATTCCAGAGCTTTAACCAGTCTGGACCACTATCCTATAGCAGTGACAGCAACTGTGTTGCTTTGTCAAATGAAAGAGCTTTTTTCCAACTTTTATTTTTGTGTCTCTTACTGAAACAAATGCAATTATGAAGAAAATAAATTTCCATGACAATCATTCAGAGTTGTAGTTTAATTCCTAATGTTTTAATATAAGTTTTCATTTCTAAAATTTATTCTGAGTGAAATGTAAATGTAAACAAATTAGAAGCTTTTAAGACAATTTAATCCACAGATTTTCTGTTCACAAAAATTAAGTCCTTCCAATCCTCTTTGTCAATAGCCTCTTTTTTTTATTTACATATTGCACAATCAGGAATCTGAAGTCTAAAAATTTTCTTTAGAAAGAAAACTTAAAAGAGGATATGCCCAATGACAATTGACTAAGGCAAAAATCAGCAGAACTTTTAAATGTATTTTTATTTACCTCTGCCTATTCTTTTTTGAAGAATCAGAAAAAAATAAATATCTAGGAGAACCATAAAAATATGACTATGGAAATTCAAGGAGGGAGAGATAACAGAAGGGTGGAAGTGAGAAGCCAGTAAGCACAGAGACATACAAAGAACTTGCAAATTTGGGCCAAACAACATCCTCGGGGTGGGCAAGGGAAACAGCTGCATAAAGCTGATTGTAAGATTCCTGGCACTTCTATTTTCTGTCAAAATATATTTTCTGTATTTTCTTGTCATAGTGTAGGTGCTCTCCTTACCTCATCTCAGCCTCCCTCGGTCACGCTTTCCCTGTGTTGCCAGAGTGCCCAGGCTATTCTCATTCCTCAGCAAAGAGATGGAGGGCAGGCAAAGCTAGATGGAAAACAAACAAACAAACAAAAAAAACCAACAAAAAAATCTGCTTGAAGGCAGGAAGAAAGTGTTACTGCACTCCTTGCAAGAGTCCTTGATGCTCTTCTTCTGGTGCCAGGCACAGACTCTGACACTTCTCTTCCCCTGCTCTACCTCAGAAGTCTCTGCTACACCACGGTGCCTGTAGCTCACCCTCACCCTCAGTTGTTGTGTCATCTACTGCCATTTCAACACCTTTTGACTCTTTTCACAGAATTCACAGAATTCACAGAATCACTGGGTTGGAAGAGACCTTCAAGATCATCGACTCCAACCCAGCCCTAACCCCAACTAAACCATGGCACCTAGTGCCACATCCAGTCTTTTTTTAAACATGTCTAAGGATGGTGACTCCACCACCTCCCCAGGCAGACAATTCCAGTATTTTATCACTCTTTCCATGAAAAACTTTTTCCTAATATCCAACCTATATTTCCCTTGGCACAGCTTAAGACTTTGTCCTCTCTTTCTGTCAGTTCTGCCTGGAGAAAGAGACCATTCCCAACCTGAATACAACCACCTTTCAGGGAGTTGTAGAGAGTATTTTATTGACATCTGAATGGGGAAATTCCCCCCTACACGCATCACTACAAAGTTGCTTGGATGGGAACACAGCAAATTTCTCTAGGTTTGCAAACACATGAGCTGTTCTGATCAGGATCCAGTTCTCCTCATTTCAGGGGCTACCCACAGTTTCCTTCTAGCTCCCTATCACCTGAGGGATCCTGCATGTGACCTTCCCCTGCTGCCCTCCATCAGTTCTTTGGGAGAGATCACTGTCTTTTTAGTGGGGACACACTCCCCACAAACATCACCTCGTGCTGAAACCTGCAGCATTCAGGAACATCCATGAGAGTTCTGTGACTCTTCCTGACTCTTCTGTTCACAGCCCTGTGCCTGCCTCTCCTCCCACTCCAGGTCACTTTGCTGTCCCCCCAGCCAGTCCCTGCCAGACATATTCCCCCTGGAGCCCCTCTCTCCTCTCCAGACTGCCTTTTATATGGAAAGTGCCTTCCCCACACATTGCTCCCCAAGTTGCTGCTCATTCTTCTCCCTCCCAGGCTGTCTCCACCCTGTCTCTCAGACAGGGCCTAATCCCCATGGCTTTGTCTGTACATGGACTGTGAACTCTTCATATACACTGCTGCTGTCACGTATTTGCTCAGGCCTATAAGTCATTGCTTTATAAAAGACCAAAATCATTACTTTGCCTTCAGAACTATTAGTCTATTCAGGTACCAATTCAGACGCTATTTAAATGACAATTGGGTTCACAGAATATGGCTTCCAAGTATTTTAATTTGATTAGGAATCAATCCTTCTTAATTACTTTTACAAATAATTCCCATTTTCCAGCTGGAAATAGAGATAAGCTTGTGTGTATATATATATTTTGCTCTGAGATTAAAAAAAAAAAAAAAAGCTTCTATAATTATGTATCTGATAAATTGCACAAAAGAGAGACGACAACTTTTAAAGAATTTAAAAGCAGATCTGATTCCGGTAATAATCCCTAAAAAAAGCCCACTAATCACATTAGCAGAAAATAATCTGTAAAGAGTAAAGTAAATTAAGTGCACGTCAGAGCAAAGGAGAAGTTGTATAATTTGGGGGATAGATAAGTGATTACCTAGAAAGACAACTGGATTTTAAAAAAATCTGAAAATTCTCTAAATTCACAGCAGGTGTCAAAATCCAAATATACCTTTATAAGACATTTTACTATTTTATAAAAAGACATACACATGGTTAGTTTAAAGGTATTGGTGAGATAGTCCCTAATACACTAAAACAAAACAAAACAAAAAAACTTACAAAAAATAAAACCATAATTTATTTCAGGCAACTGAAATAAATTTTATTTTAAAATCTTTATCTCTACACTACTTAAAAGACAGTCATTTGAAAAATTACAAGGAACATTAAAGTATTATAGCTTATGTTCAAATTTTTGCCCTTCACGCTCCCAAATGTGATATTAAATAACTTCGTGGAAGAGCTATAACAACAGATACAAATGTATTAAATTTTAACCATGTGCAAAGACTAAGCCAACTATTGCCATTTTTTCCAGGACTGTGGTAGACATAGTGGGAGCAGCTATAATGTCACACAAAGAACAGCTGTGGTGCTGTGGTACTGTACAAAAGAAAGAATAGAACAGGGAGTGGCTGCAACCAACTCTATCATGGAAAAATTATATCTCTGAGGGTCTCTTTTCCTATTGACTAAAAATGATAAATGAGCCTTTAAAGAAATCACAAGCTATAAAAAAATACATGTGAGATGTATGTTTCTTTCCCGTTTAGTCACTCTGAAATATAAACAGAGCACATTTTGTAGCTGTGTATAGCTATACATAGCTGTGTATAGCTATATATTTCTTGCTTTAATTTTTTTTTTTTTTTTATTTCCTGGAATTGCAGGCAATATATTTCCATACCTCATGAACAATAACCTGGTATACCTAGGACCAGAGATGGAGTCCAGTGCTCCCCTGGCTCTAAGGTGGATATCTCTTCTCATGGCTGACAAAACACACAGGGAAATCATCTCCATACAAAACTAAGTCCCTGCTGCACCTCTCTGCTTGGAGTGCATCATGAACACATCTCTGAAAAGGAGACACCAGCTATGATCACAACCTTCTGACTCCCAGAAAGAAGAAATGGCGCAGGCTCCTGGATGTTTCCACACCTTCCATCCTTTATGTCTCACTTCATTGCCAGGCTCTTTTCTGGCTCTCTGAGGGTAGTGCCAGTGGCTGACTGGTAAAAACAGAGACAGAATTAAATAAGCCATATTTGTGGAGAAGAGAGACACAAAATGCCATGTCCTGTATTTGCTCTGTGGCCAAGCAAGCACAAAAAATCCCACCACAAAGGTGCTCTGAACTGAGGATCCCTTCCACACTTACTATTACAACAAACCAGACTTCTGAGATGTTTACTATTCCTTTACTTCTGCTGGGATTGGACACTGACACACAGAAAGTTTTGCTAAGATTTCAATTAACTGCAAGTATTTAAAATGCAGTGTCAAGCATGGCAGCTAAAATAAGGAAAATCAGAATAAGTAAAAGCTAACATTTGTACTGACAATGCAAACACACATTTTCTTTTTAACATTTCAACTGCACAACCTATGTAGCAAAACCTTCCTAAACCTCATTGAGATGAACAGGGCTTAAGTACATACGCATGAAGTNATTTGTTGGCTAATATTAACCTAGATTGAGGCAAGTATTGGGTTTTGACCAATAACTCAGCATAAAACATACACGACACACAAAGAATCTTGAGTTCTTTAACAATTCAGCATCTAGTCCAACTTATGTAAAAGCTTCAGGACCTTCCCAAATGCATACACCAGCCACTTCCAGAGGCAGTCAGAATAAGGTCCAGGTGAACTAAGATAGCCCTCTGCATGCTAGTTTTGACTGGAGGTGCATTCTGGACAAACTGGAAAGCACATCTCACAGCCCAGCACTCCCTAAAGCACCTGCCCCTGGAATTACAGAATCACAGAATGGTTTGGGTTGAAGGGACCTTAAATATCATCTAGTTCCAACCCTCCAATTAGATTCAGTTGTAGACACCCATTGTACATACACAGCCCTGTCTCCGCTGGTGACAGATAACNTTCCTTTACTTCTGCTGGGATTGGACACTGACACACAGAAAGTTTTGCTAAGATTTCAATTAACTGCAAGTATTTAAAATGCAGTGTCAAGCATGGCAGCTAAAATAAGGAAAATCAGAATAAGTAAAAGCTAACATTTGTACTGACAATGCAAACACACATTTTCTTTTTAACATTTCAACTGCACAACCTATGTAGCANTAGTCCAACTTATGTAAAAGCTTCAGGACCTTCCCAAATGCATACACCAGCCACTTCCAGAGGCAGTCAGAATAAGGTCCAGGTGAACTAAGATAGCCCTCTGCATGCTAGTTTTGACTGGAGGTGCATTCTGGACAAACTGGAAAGCACATCTCACAGCCCAGCACTCCCTAAAGCACCTGCCCCTGGAATTACAGAATCACAGAATGGTTTGGGTTGAAGGGACCTTAAATATCATCTAGTTCCAACCCTCCAATTAGATTCAGTTGTAGACACCCATTGTACATACACAGCCCTGTCTCCGCTGGTGACAGATAACAACCTCAATCACAACAGTTGTGGATGATGTATCTCCTCTGCTGGGTAAAAGAATAGATTTTCAATGCTTCTGAAAAGGAAAAAAAAATAAATACAATTTTGGAGATCTTAAACAGTTCAGAAACAGGCATACCCTTATTTTTAAACTGGAAACTACACCATACTGAGCTAAAACCTCTCTGTATAATTGCTGTTTAATTAAAGGAGCCAAATTTGAACTGATTTTTTTTTCTCCCCTAAACAAGTCTTGACAGTGAAGAAAAATTGACATTAAGACATGTCCCTACATATGTACATATGTACACAACATTTTGTATTTAAAATAAAAAGATAAATTCAGACAGATTTGCATTTTGGTCATTTTTCTATATGGTAGATATGTTTGCTTACAGATTCTGCACTATTCACTAAGGCCACAAAAACAAAAATTAGTTTGTCAAGCCAGTCACTCAATGAAAGTGTGGGCATATAATTTCATTTTTTTTTCTATTTTCTCCAGCTGATTTCAGCATGCTGAGAGGGTTTCACGTGCTCCTTGGACTCCTAAAATGGCTTCAATATAACCTGACACAGAAAATTTCAGTCTAACAATAAAGGAAATCAAAATACATAATGCAGAATCATTCAGAGCTGCTAGGATTCTAAAATCCCATGCCCTTTGAGAAACTTTCAAAATAAATGAAACATTTTATTAATTCTAACAGCTTAATGTACAGAACTAATAGAGGTGTAGTCCATTCATCATAAAAATCTTTGTCTTCTCCCATAATGCATTAATTTCTTTATACAGACAGATTGCATGGCTATGTTTGTATGACACTTTTTTCCCACTCAGATCAATTCTAAGACCTCTGAACTAAAGAAAATCATCTTTCTAAATGGAATACTAATTTTAGCTAAGCTGCTTTTGAAGACTATGCTCTTTTAAAAAAAGCCAAAGCTCCATACAAAAGGTAGGGAGAAGAGGGAGAGTGTAGCTGATGAAATGCAAATGAGGCTTTTCTCAGACAGCTGGCTGCTTTGGGATGACATGTGTGATGAATGGCTCTTAAAACATGAGCAGGCATCAAGCTCCAATTCAGTGTCAGACTGGCAAAAACAGCAGCATTACTGGATGCTTCCTTTAATTAATGCAACACTTCTGCATTAGTCCGGACACTGCCGATAAATGGGGAAGAACTGATATCAGTGGTAATATCAGAAATCTTTCAACCTTGAAGCTGGGATGCATTAGCCAAAAGCTGTGGTATCGTAAAAGGTTTAATTGTATTTGTAATGTACCAGTGCACCGTGACAAAAATGGGAGATAGTGTAGGCAGGACAGAGTGAGCCAGTGATAAATGAGTGTGAGTGAGCGATTATAAAGCAGGGAGGAGTTTGGACACAGACAATAGACAGCAGAGAGGAAGGGGCAGGAATGGGGGGTTATGATAGCAACAGCTACTCCGATGTGAAAGGCAGGTAACAAGAGAAACCTGGTTACAGTTTTGAGGAGGGCTACAAGCACAGGGCAGTTTAACATAAATCTTTCCTCCTAAACAGGTTTCATTGACAAAAGTGATTTACCGCTGCGCCTACTTCTGGCAGGACTTCATGGAGAAGGCTTCGTGAGCCAGTTATCTACTGCAGAGCATTACAACTCACTAAATCAAACACAGAGCACAAGGTTTTCTATTAATTGCATACCAAAGTAATAGGATACACACACTGTTCATCCATTGTGCTGAATTTTATGTTTTCTGCCACAATATACCATAAAACTCCCATGCAATTTTTACACTGTCACATAGTCAGCAAGTGTACGTAATAGCAGCAATAACAGCTTTCTTGAGATTATTTGAAAATAAAGACTAATCTTCCAAAGTATCAGAGCCTTGCACACAGCAATTGGTGTGCAAGGTGTTCCTGTTTTGTGATTGCCATCAGCTGCAGACATTTCTGAAGACTCCATCCTTCTAGGAAGTGGGATAAGACACATAATTAAGATTAACAACAAGTTCTGGTGAGGTTCTTGAAAATGGTCTATGCCTGGTGTTTCTGAGAAAGGTGAAGTATTCCCGTAATGTGCTCAAAGTGATTTGCTGTTTCTTGATGACACCTTTATTCATGTGGTGGCCTTTTGAAATCATTCCAGTTGTTCTCTCCCTTTTTCCTGCACACATGAGAGGTATTTATTGTGTGCACCAGGTGTTTACCCTGTAGTTTCAAAAATGGAGGGTTTTTTTCCTTCTTTTAATTAAACTTTGTCCTATGAAGCCAAAAAAGAAAAAGAAAAATCTGTTGCTTTTAAAATGAACACCAAGATGAATTATCATCAATGCTTAGCAGGCATGAGGAGAGAGCAAGGGAAGAGAGAAACATTGGAGAAAGAAACATTTTCAGGCATCAAAAACAGATGCTGAAAATATATAGTATGACACAGAGAGGGCTTCTTTGACCACAATATAGAAAAATTAATATTTTTTAGTATTTTATGTATGCTTCTCTTATTTTATTATATCACAGGTGAGAGTTTATCAATTAAGAATCTATCATATAAGTGTATTCTTCATTGAACTGAGGCTAAAGACATTAAAAAACCCTTATAAATTATTTTTCAAATATAACACACTTTCTTAAACAAAAAGGAACTGTAGAAAAAATTGAAATATAGATATTTAATTGGTTCTCTTTATTAAATTTCTGATTTGTTTTCCTTATTAAAATATATCTGTATTATTATGCACAGATATGTTTTAATATTTATAGAATGTCTAAATGGAAGGTAGGTTGACCACTGTTATGGCATGAAAGTTTTGCCCAGAAGAGAAAGGCAATAGAAGGTTAGCAGTTTAATTTCTTCTTTGAAACACCCTTTTTTTGTTAATTTTTTTAAGTCTGGTTTTAAATTCTGTGTCTTAGGTACCACCAGAGGTACCACAGTTTCAAAATACTTCTGTAGCCCCAGAAACTTGGAAACCAGCTTAGTAATGATTAGCAGGGGAGTTAAACAGAGAAGGGGGTTAAAGGCGTTGGGATCAAAATAACTTTTTTTGGCTAAGAAATTCCCAAACAAGTTTAAGATCGCAACAAAACCAAAACCCAATGAACTAAACAAGAAGAACACCAAAATCCCAAACCCACGGGTTTCATAAATGACCAAATTTTACAGAGATGGACCTTACTATCCATATTTTCAGACTAATAACTTGTCAGAGAACTGAAAATGGTGGTGCCAGTGTTTCCCTTGTGCCTGTTCATTTCCAAGGCTCAGTAGCTATCCCAACAGGCTTGTAATCCTGGATGTAAAGTGCCCTATCACATCAGAAATTACCCCTTGATGTAAGCAAGGCATCAGTCTACTTGCTTTCACTATTTTGCAGGAGAAAAGTCCATTATAATACATTGAATGAATTCCAGTGTTGCTGGAATCTTTTACCTAGTCATGAAATAGTGAAAGTATAAAGGGAGTCATGACCTAGCTTGTCTCAAAATTGGCAGCCAATGCTTACTGTAATGTACATCTATTCAGGAGGTCTATTTTCATTCTTAACTCCTCAATTTCCTGTAGTATACTTTAGCTCCTATATTATTTACAAAGTACTTTACCACAGGATAAAGAGGCTCTGATCCAACCATTCTCTTCAGCCTGCCATGGGGAAAACCATTTACTGCCCCTTTTCCTCCCTCCCTCATCTCATATTTAATGTACAGGGCGAAGCATTCATTTGTACTAAATGAGAGATGCCATCAGATGTGAAGGGTGCATGTTCAGCCAGGATTGGATAATGATATGCTTACTCATGCTTACTACATTAGGAAGTTTTAATAGGACTACACGAGGATCAGGTGCTAATCGCTGAAACAGCGTCAGATTGCCGTCCATAATTTGGCTCACTCCTTCTGCAGAGCAGCTATTCAGTGCTGAGGACTGAATTGCATCCTCCTCTGAAAATTCAGGAAGGCAAAATAGGAATAGGAACGGAATTTAAAAGGTCCCTAGCAGGCTGGTTGCATGTCCAGAGCAAGGCCATCGTGCCTGCACTCAGTGGTGGCTGGGGTGCTGGCTGTGCAGATAGCTCCTAACAATGACCCATTGTGCTCCTGTCCCATGGGATTTTACTTGGACAGCATTTTCCACTAATGGATGCTGGTCATGAACAAACAGCTATAAATCACTTTGGCCAAGTTAACCCAAAGGCATGTGCCAAATTCTAGTGTCAAACTGTCTAACACGCATTTCCTAATAGAAATGGTTTTTTAACAGAAAGAAAACAACCAGCAACATGGGTTGGGGATGAAATCATCCAAGTGCCAGACCTAGACCCAGATGGCTCTGGATTTCCTGGTGCAGTCCAGAGCCCAGCCCCAAGCAGCATGGAGGGACACATGCCTTTGCTGCTCTGCTAAAACAAGAAGTGAGATCAAGCACAAAAACTTTGATGAAAGAGAAATATCCTGAAGATGAAGTGTTTATTGCAAAGATTTGGATGTAACAATTACAGGCAGAAACAGCAGATCTATATGCATAAAATATGTGTTTTATGTAATAAATACTTCTAGGACTGTGCTTTCATTATTGTCCAATCCTCTAGTTCCCTGAGATCTCATGATGGGATATAAAGATCTTCTTTGTAATCCAGTTAAATGACCTGTAATATTCAGTACAGAAAAGAGGCCAGGAGTCCAGCTTAAGCAAGTTTGTAAGAATGTATAAATCTTATAATTGTGGGCTGAAATCATTTTGGGGCAGAAGTTTTGTGGAAAATTTTCCAAGATTATTTTAATAGCAGATGCTTGAAAACATACACTTTCCTGTGTATTTAAGAGTTGTAAGCCAGGCACCCAGTCAAGAAGCTGGCCCTGTTTTCCTTGCACTACTGCCTAACACAAGATAAAATGCAAAAGGAATGTCATATTTTTTTAGTTCACAACAGTTATAAATTTTATACATTTTATGTTTCAGATACTGCAGATTTTGGAATCATTATAAATAGAGCCTGCATCTGGGTGGGTGATGACACATCAAGTTACATTGCAGTTGGATGTTCATCATGAAAGTTTTTCATTAAAAAACTTTCATGAAAGCTATAAAGCTTTTCAACAGAAAGAAGACAGAGAGAAGTATAACTGTATACTTTAAACTGCTTTTAAAACAATATATAGTAATTGATAAATCTTTTGGAGCAGATGGTCTTCTAGCTGATTTAAGAGGTATGGGGTCCCTGGGAGCAATTGTTCCTGGAACATCAACAATTAATACCCATTCTTCACATGTTACAAATTCTGCATTCTCTGGAATGCTGCTAATTGTTTTACTTTAGTTCTGGTCCCAAGAGAAACCCAAATAATTTCATTTCACTCAGAAGTTTATTCATAATCACTGGAACAACTGAATTTGGTATCCAAAACTACATTTTCTATGTTCTACTTTTTGACCATTTTACATGCTTGGATAATCACACTGAAATTATTTTGAGGGAAATCAGAGAAATGAGCCACGGTTGGATCACTTGTGTAATGCACAGATGATTTCATGCTACCCCTGCCTCCCCAGAAGAAATTAGTCAGAGCAGATAGGAGGTGTGTGCTGCAAAATGTGGCATGGGTCAGAGTACACAAATGGAAATCAAAAACCCCGGTAGTTGGCCTATGAATGGTCATTTCATCCTTTACTGACATTTTTATTTAGAAAATATCCTCTTTTTTGGACAGTGCCATGTGCTCATACTGTGCTTTCCACAGTGCTGTCCTTAAATCAGATCTCTGATTGAAAATTAAGTACAAATATAAAAGATCATGACACATAACATCATTAACATGATAATATTGTTATCAAAATTAATTATAATTTTTTTAAAATTTTTTTTATTTCTGCATGGCTTGAAAATATCCTGCATTAAGATCTGGGCTTAAAACTCATTTACATTTTTGTGATAGGAGAGCACAAAAAAAAATCAACTTTTTTTACCACAGGAGCAGATTAATCAAACTAAAAGAGATATGGAAATCAAGATTCAGATAGACATTTCCTTTGTCCTGAGCAGTTAGTCTAATCCCTCCTTTGCAAAGAAGGGGCATGAACCAAGAACAGTCCAATACAATATGCATAGTCTCCTTGGTTTAGTCAACAAAATACCTTTATCCTTCTAAGAGAATTCTTATTACCAAGATTGCTGTTGTTATTTTCATTTTATAAGTCTATTTTGACAAGACACTACCTGACAGACAGCATTTGCAAAAAATTAATAAATTCATAAGTCATCGTTATCATGATACTTTCATAACTTGCTTGGCATAAAAAAACTCCACTGTGTTCTCACAATATTACTCCATCAATTTTAAGACTAATTTATCTGTGTTGTACATCACTGCATTATATGCATCATTACACTCTAACTGTAAAAAGGAAGATTAAGGTGTGATAAGGCCTAAACATCTTCATAACAATTTCAAGTTTGTGGATATGTAAGATGCAATTGTCAATTGCAACGCAATTCACTTTAAATAATAGCCTGTTAGGAAAAAAAACAAACACTGACTGTGCCTGCTTTCCAGTTTTTCTTTTGGTTTTTTGCATCAGGTTTTGGTTAAGAGCTTACTCCAGTTATAGTTACTTGGAAAAAAGTGAAAAAAAAAGAAACTCAGCATTTTTCTGCAATCTATTCTCCCAGGATTTTTTCATCCCAAAACTTCAAGGCCAAAGAAATGCAAAAACTCAGAAGAGGAATTTAGTTACTCAATTGAGATGATCTGCAATGCACAGTAACTTACCCAAAGAACAAAATGTTTAAATTTTGGTTTTTAGCAAATGTCTTAATTATTACATGACTGAAATACATTTTTCTTCATCAACTGGGAGAGAAGCATTGTTCCAAAGAGAAATTGCTTTTGACTGCAAATAATCAATTGTTCAGGAAAAGTTGGACGGGAGAATTTTCTGTGGTACGACAACTGGCTTAGACTGGGAAAATCCTGGTAAGATGTTCACTCAATCTTTAAGTAACCTTCAAAAGCTCCAAAAAGTTTGGCAACCCTCAACTATTCCTTCATTTCCCTTTGCTAAGGGTGAAGTTGTACTGGTTGAAGTAGATGCACTGCTGAGGTGCATCCACCTTAATTAACTACTTAGCTTAGTTATTGTGGCCATCTAGTAAGATGGATGAATGTTATATATCACCTCACCACCATCAATTGTTCACCCCATTAGAGCAGAGCAGAAGAATATAGACAAATGATTTATTCATCAAAAAAGAGCAGGTTCAGCTGACCTGAAAAATAGTCGCAAAACTGGGTCAAATCCATCAAAATGTTGCCACTGGATTTCTCTCTTCCACACACACACACAAAATACACATTCACATTCCCTGTGAAAGCCAGAAGGCCTGGGACTCAGTGTTATTAGTGCTGTGGTTGGGACAACCATGAAAGAAGTGCAAGACACCAAAGTTTATTTTGCTCTTCTATTTAGACCCACATCTGCTGCTCCTGATATACCCAAGACATCAGGCTCCATGATCTCTCAAAATAACCCCTGCTAACAGCTTTCCTTCATGGTGTGGGGTAATAACATATTTACTGGGGCCCAGAGGAATGAAAATAACTCTCTCAGCAATGACAAATGACACCAGAGAAGGAGTTGCTGAAATGTCAGTGCCCCAAGCCTGGTCTCAATGAATTTGTGTCTCCTACTTTTTAATAACCTTGGTTCTAGGCTGACCAAACCTCCTACAGCTTTGTCACTGCACCTACAGCCATGTCTGTTGGTTAGCATTATTTAAAGATTCCCCAAACAGAGCCAATATATTTGCTCTGAGAAAGGATTTGATTGATCCAGAAAATGTTAAGGGACAGAGTTCAAAGAGAAAAGGTTCACACTGATGAGAAGAAAACCAACACTTTTTCTGTTCAAAATGTTCACATACCAGGTCACAGGAAAAAACAGTACATCACTGGAGCTTTCCTGTCCCTGACTGACTTGTTCCAGTGAGCAAAAATGCAGGTGATCCCCTGCAGAGCACCACTGAGAACGCTTCCCACGCACGCTATTCCCTTGAACGACAGGTAGATTGGATTCTGATTCAAACTAATTTGTTCACTGGTAATGAGCTGTGATATCATCACCTAAATATAGAAATAGGTATTCAGTGAAGATTTTAATAAATGCAGGAGTGGAAAAGAGTGTCTCTTGCCTAGCCATAGTCCTTTTGAAAAACTAGAAGTCTAATAATGGGAGTTGTTTCTTCTAATGCTTCTAATGAGATAATATTAATAGCTTTCAATCAAATTACCTGCCTGATGCTGAATACCCACTAACTTGTATCCCATACTCATTTTTATTCATTTTTTTTCAGTAAGACATCTTGTGAATTGACATTTTAAGGACTATGTTCCTGAAATAAAACTAGCAGATCCTATTTAGATTGTCATCACTAAAAAGCAGCAAATTCTCAAACGTTTTTTGTGGGACAAGAAAGTACTTCAGTTATTTTGACAAAGAATTAAAACTCTACAAAATGCTGTTCTATTGGGGGATCATAACAGAATCTTCCAGGAATTTCCCAAAAGTATGAACATTGTTCTCTATGCTATAAAAATAACTGTAAATGTTCACTGTCTTCCTTTCACTGTCTAAGAACTTTTTTACAAAATATTTGAAAATCTCTACTCTATCATTTGACAAGCTTGGGCAGGTCTGACTGCATGGGCTATTAGGAACTGGAAGTGAGACATAAGAAATTATGTTGATGGTGCTGGACTATTGTAATGAAGAATGACAAAAACAAAATAAAATTAATTGTCATTCATGGTAAATCTTTTTTTCTTCAGCTGAGTCCCAAATTAGAAGTTCATCCCAAATTCACATAACACTAAAGGCCATTATTTGAAGCATATATGGAGTTCACAGAATTGTGAATGTGACAAAAATGTTGTGTTCAAGAAATTATTTTCTTGGTAAAAATGGACACAAGCATGTAGCCTACCCTTTGGGAACACTTTGTGAGGTTGTCTAAATCTTTAAACTGACTGCTCATTCTGTCTCCTACAGTTCAACAATTTAAAAGAAACAAACCTACTGTCAAGACATCTCATTGCTTCGTCTATCAGAAGATGTTTTTGCCCTATAAGACCTTCAAACATTTTTTTTAGTCACACTTTCTCCTTTTCCATTTTGATGTCAGTTACTAATTTAACAAGAATCACAGGTCAAGTAACTTTTATGTGGTTTTACTTAGAAATTTTAAAGCAGTTCCTGATAGGAACTATTTTCCCAAAACAGCACTGGTTTATGATGTGTTTAAGAGACAACAGGGAGAGAAAAAAGGTCGAACTGTAATAACAATGTTAACCATGCCATTGCCTCAGAGTCACAATTTGGTCAGCTTGGTTGGTCCCCCTTGTTATTCACCAATTCCTATTCCCTCTATTTTCCAAATATTTCCTTCACATGTCCTTCATGATCCCTGCTATATGAAGGAACACAAACAAACAAAACTCCACCAAACATCTGGGCAGTTTTCTATGTACATTTAAAAATCAAGGTATTATCTAATTCCCCAATAAAGCTGGGAAAACCACACTGAGCAAAACTTGACATTTGTGGTGAATAATAACTCCTTTGATCAAAAGGAAAAGGTGATAACAAAAAAACCACCTAAGGGCTTTATATCATTTCCACTCAAGGGACTGAAGTTCAGAATATATGAATATGAAAAACAATGGTATTCATTTTTGCATAAAACCTTCATATTTATAATCTCAAGATTCCCTTTTATTCTTCATAATTGCTATAGACTTAATTTTGAATTGGTTTTTAGAGGAGGAAATTCCTCAGCAAGGCTTCTTCCCTAATTTTTAGCTCACAATAAGACTTTTCCCTGGATGAAGAGACTCTTTATATTGGAACAGAAATAAGCTTTGCACAGTCTTCAAGGCATATACACTGTCACCTAGATTGTGGCACTGCATTCTGTTCTTACACTCCCAGGGTACCAACAGACCCTGTTGTGTAATATTGTACAAGTTTGTATTTCCATATATATAGGCACTCAGATCCATTTGGACAAAAGCTCTTTGTCTGTGGAGAATACTCATGATTTCGAAGTATGGCCATCTGTTCTGAGATTTTAAAACTAAGGCTGTGTGACAATGAGTGGTTTGTTCTCACAATAGAAATGCTATACAATGCTTATTGCTTATTGTACATTGGATACTGTAGAAGTTGTGGCTGAGCTGTGGATTTATTTTGTAGGAAAGTTGTGGGGGAAGATGCCTGTTACATGGTCAGTGTAAGAACAAACGTTGCAGGTATTTGGAGTGTGTAAATGCCCCTCCATACCAAGAAACCACTGATGACATCTGGCTGTGCAGTAGTTGCCTACCCAGCAGAAGCCTACATAGATGTCAAAAGGTTTACTTTATTTCTTGTCAAAACAATTATCATTATTCCCCTCCTCCCTTCCATATACACACCCATATGCTTTTTTTGCTGGGTTGGCTTTTTTTCTGGACAGCTGCATGGTGAATTAACACAGACCTAGTGTATGGACACTATGCCTCTCTAGTGTTGCATAATCTCCTTCTCCCAAGTGGTATTAATCATTAGCCAGTTGCATTGAATAACAAAAGAAAATCCATGAAGGATTAATCACAGAAATTAAGTTTGGGGTTGATTTCTGAGTAAGTCGTAATCTGTGCTGAAAATGCTTCATCCAAAGATAATTGGCATTTTTTTTAATTTTTTTTTAATTTTTTTTTTCTTTTAATTAAATGTGGAAGTGAAAGGCCATGAACAATAAGAATATTTCCTAGCTTCATCACCAAATCATTCTTTTCTGGTCAAGATGAAGTCCTTTATCAGTCAAGCTCTCTGAAGCTCAAGATTGCACTGTGCATAGCACTAAAAGAAAAAAGGAAGTTTGCACATGTAAGTTATTTATCATCATCTCCGTTTAACTTTGTCGTGTAGCTGTGCTAAATGAGCAAGAGCTGCAAGAGGAACTAACATGGTTTATTTTGTAACAGAAAAATATGCCCAATTTTGCATCCACAAACACTTCCTTGTTCATACCCAATCAAAACAAGGATTTAGCTCGTCATTTGTAGAAGCTACTACTATAGTCAGAGAATCAGAGTTACTGTAAGAAAAAGAGTGGCATTTTTCTCCACATTACTTTCAGCTGAGCAATGGAGTCTCTTGGTTCAGCACATGCAGAGAGAGAAACCATTTTGAAGCATAACATGGGAGTTTTAACAAATCATCTAAGTCACAGAGGCAAAGATAGGAATTATTGTCTCATTTTTAAGTGCTATAATTCAGCAGAAAAATTCTTAACAAATTATTACTAAAATTATGTCATAATTAATTAATTATTTTTTCAAATTTCAAAACCAGCCACTGAGGTGTGGTGTATCAGTAGAATATATTTTTGTCATCTGACTAGTCCATTTCTAATCAAAAGAGCACTTTAGTATAAGGCTGATAGGAAGGTTTGTCACCTTGATCAGAATAAACAGAATATATATCATACATAAGGATAACAGTGAGGGAACTTGGACTTAAACACAGCCAGTCCTCAGTAGCATTAAATCTTGATACCAATCAGGTTTTCCATGTAGATCACAAAATTAGAGCTTCATTATGTAAGTGTATTAAAATGTGCCATTTTATGCAAGTTTTTCAATTTAAAAGGAAAACCCACCCAAACCAAAAAAGCAAAACCCAAACAAAGCACAACAGACACAGACCCGTGTGCTTCATGCAGGTACACATATATTTTTAAATACAGCATGTAAATGCAAGCAGTATTGCATCTACTGGTAGAAATGTGTGTATTAAAGCCATTCACCAATAGAACTTCAAGAAAGTTAGATGATGAATTGCAAACAGCTGCATCTGTACTGCACAGTCAGGATTTTATAATAAGCCTGTAGGTAATGTCTCTCTGCATAATTTTCTTACTCAGCTGAAAAAGAAGGTCTTTCTTGGGAAAACCTCAAGAATATGTCCCATGGGGAATTAAAAGAGATTTGGGAATCTAAAGCTATCAATTAGATGCCTGATTTATATCCTCAAAAACCATCCCTAGCCCTAATGACACTGCACAGCCATGCAACCCAAACTTTCCAGCAGAAAAATCCCCTACATACCTTGACATGAGGCAGCAGTCTCACATCACACCTTAACCATCTGGCCTGATGGTCAGGACATGGACAGGTGCTTAAACATAAATTCCGTAAACACAAAATCTGACAGACATCAGAGCAGCTCCAACAAAAGGTAATGAGTGTGAAACCTCAGCCTAGCCCACAGAGTGCTAATTAGGGCACTCCCCTGGGAGGTTTCCCTTCAAATCCTCTCAGATAAAGGATGCTGAACAGCATCCTGAGTGTCCTTATCAGCCAGAGACCATACAAAGAGAGCACCCACACCAGTGTTTCACAATACAGCCCTAATTCCTCACTGGTTTTAGAAAGGAGAGACTTTCACCCAACCTCTCTGGGATATTTCAAGGGTGTAAGGGGAGGAAAAGGCTGTGCATTGATTATGTCCTATCCAAGAGCAGTAGTTCCCATTAAATTCTGTAGGTGACTGAGTCACTGTCTTGCATTTTTACAGCTTTTTTACACAAAGATCCTCATGAACAATATATGAAGTTTATGCACTGCTTTGATATTCTGCAAGTCTCTTCCATATTTAACTATGATAACACTCTAATTCTCTTTTAATAGCTGACTTTTCCCCCAAATATGTCTCAATTGTTCATTTGGCCATATTTCAGGCTAACTAAATATATCCAGAGAGTCATCAAAATATTTCAGACTGTTTAAACACTTTGAAATGTACATTATAAAATAATTGTTCTGAGCCATATTAACACTAGAATTATGTAAAGAGAGAGCTTTTATTTTCTATATGGAATTTATGTGAAAAAAAAAGTTAAGTGTCAAGGAGAAAATAAAAAGCAAATGAAAAATATTAAGACAGTCATTATGCCAGGTGCTCTTTTGGCAGGTCAATTTGTGCAGCTCCAAGTAAGCCACAAATGTTCTGTCTCCATGCTGAGCAGTAACCATTGCTCCATGACAAACCCTGCAGTCATTGTTCCTTGGTGAGAATCTGATGGACAGAAGAAACCTGAAAGTGCCCTTCATGTCCACTTTTGTTTCAGAAGTTCAATTGCTAATGCTGCCTATTTGTCAGAGAGCAACCTTTCTTCTGTGGAAAGTTACTTCAGCCTTTCCACTACACTGTGGCACATCCTTTCATCATTCAGTTACTATTTCCCCCTTGGCTTTTGTGTCTATTTGCACATGTGGGTGTGCAGTCTCACCAAAACAAAGACTAGGGACAGAAAGCCATTTTATCCACCAGTTATATGGGAAACTTGCTATGCAAGCAGCATCCAGAGCAATCCATTAGTCATTGAGGTGCACCTGCAAACCAATTAAGGGTACGATGTTCGGTGTTCCAGGAGGTTTCTGTGTTGTTATAGTTGCTTTATATTTTGGTGACAAAGTTGGCTTCCCTATTAATCCTAAATGCTATAAGCCTATTTTTCAACTGGGAAACTGTTACATGATTTTAAATAATGCTTTGGTTGGGTTTTAAAGGTTCTGCCTGTGGTTTTAGACTTAAATTCTTTGGCTGGTAAAACAAAGCAGATATGCAAGTCACAGAGGCAGATATGGAAAGTCATTGCAGAATTAACTGCTAAATAGTCACAGAAAACTAACAGCACTTGGACCCTCTTTCTGAAAATCACCCTGAACAGAAATTCTGTTATTGTGTTTATTGGTTTCACATGAGTGCAGCACCCCACCACACACCAGTGCCCCTGCCTATTTCTTAAATGAAATGCACCCCCCTGATAAAATACCTTTGGGTGCCAGGAGCACCACTCTTCTCTTTGTTACTGCCACAGCCACCTCTATCTTGCCCAGTGACAGAAATCACTGAGTCCCCTTCCAGAAGGGCCAGCCAGCACTGCCACTGGCAGAGCAGTTCTCCACACATGCCCAGACAGGAGGGATTCCTCTTCCAGGCAGCCAAGCAGAACTGCTTCATGGTTGTGATGCTGAAGAAGGCGCCCATTGGAACACACCAGACTGTCAAGCAACAGAGTGTACTTGGTTTGCAAATCAGCAAGAGATTTTGCAGATATTGAGAACTGAGATTGCAACAAGAAATAACTTTATCATTTAAACTTTTTCCCTTCAGAGACGTTTGTGGAAACTAATAACACCAATCCCACCTCACTCCTGCCACACCACTGCATTTTACCCGTGTGAAATTTTACCTCAGTTAAATACTATGCACCTGATATGGTAGGCACACCAGTTGCCACCAGCCTCATCTTTCAGAGCCCTCCTCCAGCAAACAGCAGTATGAGAAATCTGCAGTGCAGCCACTTCAGAGGAATGGACATATGGTGTGTGCTAACCCATGGATATGGTTTGACTTTTACATAGCCATTCACTGCACTTTTACTAATCAAGCTGTATAAGGGGAAATTCTTGTTGCCAGGAAGTCAACAAGAAGTTATGTCAGATGCAAAAGACCAGAAGAAATAAATTGCATATTTTCAGACTTTTAAGATGTCTGGATATTCTAATTTTTCCACTTTCATGTCACTCCTTATCTTTGCAGTCAAACTGAAGAAGAGTATTTTGCTGACAAAATGGTTTCAAAGACTGTGCTAATAGCCTAAGCTCTTCTCTCCTTCTCTTCCAGGTGGTTGCTTTGGTTTCATGTGGTGCACTGTGCTGCTGTTGTATTTCTCCAGCAGGGCAGCTTCAAATGCTTAATGCTTTCAGTGTGTTAGTCAATTCTTTCTTTCTTTGTTTCACTACACACATAGATATAATACCAGGGAAATGGAAATTTAAACTAGTTCACAGGATTTCTGAAAAATAGATGACATAAAAGTCACTTGCCGTAGTAAATCATATCCTGACATATTAATGTCTTGCAGTAATGAGAAAATTCAAAGTTATTTCTAGTGACAATTGATCATGCTACTACAGTCTTCACGAGAAGCATTAGATAAAATGGAAAAGTGTCATGTCCATCTGTTGAGGAAATACCTCTAAAGCAAGTACAGAAGACGACATCCTAGATCAATTGATTGAACCTTTTAATGAGATAAAATCAAGTCAGATTTCATCTCAAAATTGCACTGTTTATGATACTTGTATTTCTGAAAATGTTTAGCTTAAGACCAAAACCATCCAGTCTATTTCCCTCCTTTATTTGTTCTGCATGGGTATGGTAAAATGAAAGAAAAATGGTACAGAAGGCAGCCACAAACAAAGGAAAACTTCACACTGCAGAGTGTTCTTGCTGCTGAAGACAAAAGAAAGGTGTCATGAACAAAGAAAGAAACCAGCACCTGAATTGTTTTTTGCATATACTTTTCATACAGCTTATACTTTTCATTTGAAAACTCAATGGCGTATTTAACAGTATTGTTAACATCTTTCATGAAAATAAGATTTTCAGACTCTGTTTCTTAAGGCACATCACCTGAAGAAAATGAGCAGCACAAAAGGAGGTAGAACTGTACCCATATCTGAAGGTATCAGGGTGGCAAGAAGAGGGAGCCAGGCTCTGCTTGGTGGTGCCAGGCAAAGGGCAGGAACAGATGCCCAGGAAGTTCCACCTGAACATGAAGAGGAACCTCTTCACTGTGCAATGACTGAACACTGGAACAGATTGTCCAGAAAGGGTGTGGAGTCTCCCTCACTGGAAATATTCAAGAATCATTGGTCACAATCCTGTGCAATCAGCTCTAGGATAATCCTGCTTGAGCAGGGAAGTTGGACGGTGCTCCCTTCCAGCCTTACCCATTCTGTGATTGCATGGAATCAATAAATATTGTACTCACTGCTGTGGGGCAGAGGGGTAGAAGACAAAGCCATGAGGGTCAGACAGTGTGTCTGTGGTCTCTGGCTGGGGTAACTGCAAAGCAAATTCCATGGAAGCAGCACCACTGCCATCCCCCATGCCCTCACCCCAGCCACCATCCACTGTCAGGCACTTCTGTGGCTTTTGCCAAGATTTTAGTTTCTACTCCCCCTGGCAGCTCTCACTCTGGCATTCCCATTGCACTGCTACAGGAGGGAGAGAGACTAATGAAAGGTTTCGTGGGGGATTGAATGCATAGCTGAAATTTATTACTGTTATCATATTTTCCTATGGCAGTCACCAGACAGGGCCTGGGGCCACTGTGATATAATCTGAACAGGCATAAAGAAAAAGTTGGCCAGGGACCCCCTGTGGAAAATACAGTTTTGATTAAGAGTGTTTAATACTTAAATCTTATTTAGAGGCAGGAGAATTAGGTTTAAATCAGAAAGTCTTGAACATACTCAAGCAAATTTAAAAGCAGAATTCCCACTGCAAAATTGAAATCTCATGTGAGATGGATGTCAGATGTGTCAGACAAGACAGTGGATCAGGAAAACACATATTTACAAACATTTTGAGAGAATAAAAAGTATTTTTGTAAAACAGATTAGATAAAGAACAAACCTGAATACCTGTATTAATTTATTTTATCTGTAAGACTCAACGCAAATCCTTAAACCCCTTGATTCAGTAAATCATATTGACTGAATCACACTAAATTGAAACTTGCATTGTTTTCCTAAATTTTGTTAAGACTCAGTACATGTATCTGTTCATTGTTCTTCACAATCTATGGTCTTGCTTTTACTGAAACTACAGGAAAATAAAGTTCCAAACTTGTGCTTTGTGGCACTCACTTTGTTAAGCATAAAAATGTCTGTGCCATAAGAAATTTATCACTCTTATGACTTCACTGAGAGAAAAATCATTATAATGGGAAAGCCTTTCATCTAGAGGCACCCTGAAACTGTGATATTTTCATCACATTCTTGAATCACAGCCTAGTCTCTGTAAACATTGTGACTAACCATGTCAGGCATCAATTCTATCGTAGTCCACGAGATGCTCGTGTATTTCTGTGTATATTTGTGGGCAGAGCCACCTAAATCCCAGAGAGCCTCCTCTTTACTGAGCTTTAGAGGGTGACACTCCCCACCAGCTAGAGCAGTGATGGTTTGAGAACAAAGAAACCAGGTTGCTGCTACGGGCTCAGTGCATCATAAATGTTCAGCAAGGTCACTTGGTTGTGCTTGGATGGTTAGACCCTGCCGAAGGCCATCCCATTGTTTCTATCCCCTCTACAGCCAGCATGTCTCCCCTTATGACTGCAGACCTTACAGTAGCTCTTCCATCTGGTAATCCACAGAAACAGAATATGGCTTGTCAGGCCCAGATTCACTGGAGCAGTTTTCACTCTTGCAGATCTTCCCACTCAAACCATCAGAGCTATTCTTGTGACTGAAGGTCACACTAAGAGATTCAGGCAACTGAATTCTTTTAATATCTGACTTTTAGAAGGCACTCAGAACACTCTGAGGTCACTGCTAAAATGATGCTTACAAGGGAGCTGCTGCATGTAGGAGGGATTAACAAAAACAGTGGAGGAAATAAACACACAGAAGGGAAGACAAAAGTAAGTTTTTCCTGAGGCACAACTTGAACTACACAAAGGCTGTGCCTTGAACTTGCGTCCTTGTTAATTAAGTGCATTCTAAGTGATATAATTGGCTGGCTGCAAATCAGAAAAGAGTAGATGGTAGCTGTCAAGGTTTGTTGTTTTAATGGAAAAACATTCTAAAGAGATTTCAAATGGTGGCACTCTGTACAGTCTCCTTTTCTGCAGAGTGGCTTTGTGAACATCTTGTAAACGAGAGCAACACATTTCTTCTTTGAGTCAGAACACCGGGAGAAATGCCAGGCTAGCCCAAACTGATTTGGGTACCTACATCAGTTTCAGCAGATGTCTTCAGAGTGTAGATGCTGTTAAAATGCCTATAAAGAATGGGATGTGATGAGAATACACGTTAGTGAACACAAAAATGGCCCATTCCATACATATACACATAAAACTACATAAAAAAGAATTGTTCAAAGGACTTTGCTAGGATTGCTAACTGTGTAAACTAACAGCCTTCCTTTTTAAATTGAGTTGTCTTCCAAGCATCATTTGCTTTGTCTCCTCCCTCCCCTTGGAGGCTTACAAAACCTGGAGCTGATTCCTGTAACCCCACACTCTGTAGGTCCTTCTTTCTGGTGCTTCTCCCACTCTTTGGTTTCCTCCTCCCACTTCTTTGCCCACTCATGGACATCTCAAACCCAGTCTCCTTTTTTTTCTGCCATTGTTCCCTCAGTGGTTCCATCTTTTGCAATGTCCAGCACTCTGTCTTTCCTCAGAAACTTGTCCAGCTTCTCCCTGCTGACAGTAGCTGAGGCAGCCAGCTCACACAACCCCTCAGGAAGAACAAGTGGATGGGAATGGTCCTTCTGTCCCCACCAGACTCTGTGGCATCTGACTTTTCTGATGTTGTTTTGAGGGACTTAAGACCAGGTGTGTCTCTACTGTGTGCAATATTTTCAAAATTTTAGAAGCTATGTGCTACAAACCTCTCTAGAGAAAATTTGGATGTTTTTGAGGAGTTTGAAAAAACAGCATTGATGCCAAAATGTCACCCTTACTGTCACATGCATAGTGGCACTCACACTGTTGGAGGCAGAGGTGATGAGATTTCAATTTTTTTTGCAGTGGAGAGAAACTCCTTTTATCTGTGCCCTCTTTCCTCGAAATAGCACAACACTTTTGCTGTGCTCCCATCATCCATCATCACTTGCAGCATGCTATGAACTCCCAGCACAGATCCCTATCACCTGTACTGCAGGATCAAGTGCCTCAGCTGGAAAAGGCCAGCTCTGGCCCGTGAGAAAGGAAAACACTGGAACTGCTGAGAATAACTGTGAGGAGCCAGGCACAGTTAAATTCAGCTGTAGTTATTCCTCACCTCCAAAAGACTGTGGCAATTCTTTCCAGGAGACTTCAGTGAAGGGCCATGAGGAAGATCTGTGGTGTGAAAGATGCTCTCCTTCCCCCTACCCTTATTAAGACTTTGGTACCTCCCAGGGATAAGCAAGGCTGCTGCAAGTCTCCTGGTGAGGGAGCAGGACTGGCTCTATAGATGTCTCCTTCTCAGTTTCTTGACAGGTTGAAATTTCCCTAAGGAATCCAAGAAAAATAAGTTGAAATGAAGTGCTATAAATGTGAAGCAGCATGGAGTTTTCTCAGGTAAAGACAGGGCATTTTGTATAGCCAAGGGGCTTTCTTCCTCCCAGATTTCAAAGGTCTCCTGTGCACAAAAGCAGTAGCAAACTGCTGAAAGAAAGGTTACATGCATTTAAAATGTAGGCTTAGGGAACTTTGCTAGAGGAGTTATTCCTGGCTCCCACTAAGATTCTAAATATATTATTCTTTGTGTGTGAATTTTACATATGTTCTTGTTAAAAGAAAGGTCACACTGTGAGTTTGTTTTATTTTTACATTTCTGGATGTAGTGGATTCCAGAGATGTAAATTTTCCCTTCAAAATACTACTAACTATCACAATTTTTTGCCTGAAGAAACAGCATCTTTGGCTGTTTCCAGCTGATAGCTACAGATCAGTGCTGTTTGAACATCATTTGATCTACTGAGATGGCTCTAAGTGAGCAGAGTTGATGGTTTTGTGGAGTTCTAGTTGTCTGCTCCAGCTGAAAGCTAGTTGTCTGCTTCACTGGAGATATAAGCTGAAACAGCTGATCAAGACTGAGATCTTATTTGAATAGTTAAACACTGGCTTCATCTGAGCATTAACTAATTTGCATGGCAAAATTCCAATTTACCATCTATCACTTAAATGACAGCTTGTGAAACAGTAGTTCAGTGTACTTCACTTGCAGTGTTAGGTTTCTATTCAAATCAGGAGAGGAAACATATGTGGAGTGTGTGTGTTGGGGCAGTCATTGTAAAACACACACACAACGCATACTTAACACCAAAAGCTTCAGAAATGCAGAATATAAATACAGAAATTATTCTGTTCCTTAAAAAAAAGAAACAAAAAAACACACCAACAAACCACACAACAAACAGTTAACTGTTTGAATTTAACAGAAAAAAATAATATGTTAAAATCTTCTCTTAATCCTTAGGACCAGATGCATGTGGAAAATATAAATGTGTTTCCATGAGTGCAATAGCAGCACTCCACTGAATTGTTCCTTAGAAACTAGAAACATGCCACACACATACACACAAAAAAAGAAAGATCTACCCATTTTCATGGAATGTGAAAAGCTTTCCTTGTTCCTTGGTTTAGGGTAGATAAAGCACCCAGTTACAGAAGAAGTTATTAAGGGTAATCCAAAATCTGCTGTTATGCATTGTCATGCCTCTGTCACCCAGGTGCACTGTGCTCAGAAACTGGATGAGATCTCCTCTCTGAAAACATTATCTGCTTGGGGAGTATGTGTATCCATTACAAAGCCAGCGTGGTTTAAGTCTGTAAATTGACAGCTGAAAATAGGAACAATTTTGGGGAAAAATGGGAGCAACACTGACCACAGCACTGTTGCATTCAGACTATTATTGCAGAGCCAGGCACCCCTCTGAGGTTACTCAGAGCCTTATTACTGCAGAGCCTGGACACCCTCAGAGGCCCCCTCACAGCCAGGAGGGTAACACAGCCTCCCATCTGTCACTAGAAATTTGGAAAAAGATGCATTTTGACTTCAGGGAAGTTTAGAATTGTTGTTTTTTGTGGTTTTTGTGGGTTTTTTTTTCTTGTTTTTTTTTCTGTAGAGATAATCTAAATATATTGCTACTCTGTTCCATATCAGGATTAAGCAATATACACAAAATTCCCACTGAAACAAACACACTTTCTCACTACTGTCCCAAGTGCTCCTGCTGCCTTGCAGCTCCCGTGGCTCCCACTAAGTACCTCAGTTTTGGGCTATGAAGACATCCATGGTGTAGCATGATTCTCACTGTATTTCAGACTCTGTAAACTCAAGGAGAAACCTGCAGAAAATAATTAGGTTTCAGCACTGTGGAGATACCACAGGCAGCCAAGCGGGGCGGTCAGCAGGCTCTGCAGGAGGCTGGGGCAGAGCAGCACAAATACAACTGTTCTGCATCATTTGGCCCTGAGGACAGGGAATTGCTGGTCCTGGATGCAGCTCCCAGTGCTGATGTGCCCAGTGCAGATGCTCAGTACAAGCCACTTTTACACCAAGGTAACATATCCCCTCTTTTGTATGCAAGTCACAAGCATGAGCCTCCCAAGAACTTTTCTACGTAGAAATAAATGCAGCCTTTTCTCCAAACCAGATCCCAAGCATAACAGGAACATTTCTTTAGCTAGCCTTGTAGAGGTGATTCTATAGCACCAGCAGATGCTCAGAATCCTGCAGGAAGTGGGGGGAAAAAATCCATTTTTTTTTCTTGAAAGCCAAACAAGGTTGAAAACTCTGGCAGAGATTTCCATGTAATAAATCAGAGAGCTCCTGCTCTGAGAAACACCACAGGTTTTTGTCAACACACTGTGTGGGTCCTTCCTCTCAGACTCATTCTTGTCCTGAGCACAGAAACCCAGCAGTCCATGTCCCAGGACGATGGGATAGCCAGGCCAGGATAAACCAGCTCCTCCTGACTTACAGTCCTTAGAGAGGATAGAGTGAAAATTCTTTTGCTGCTGTTACCAGTCTGCTCCAGCCCAATGGCTGTGGCTGCCAAAAAACCCTGTGCCTTTGGCTTCCTCAGGCTCTCAGGTGCCTGCAGACACTACAGAGTTACAGGGCTCCTTCTTCTGGTGTTCAGCTCCCTGAGGCACCTGGTCTTTAAGCTCTCAAGTGTGTTTTTCTTTTAAATAGTACCATAAATTACAGATGATGGGTGCAAGTGATGCCTCTAATTTCCTGGGGTCTAAATGCCAGTGACATACTCTGGTGAAACGGGGCTGTTTGTATTCCATATCAGAGAATTCCAGGAACTTGTTGCCATGTTTATACATGTTATGGTGCCACTGATCTTTTTAAAGGGATGGATCAAACAGCCTTTTAGCTGTTTTCAATAAAAATTTTAAAACGTGATCTTAAAATCTTACTTCTGCACAAAACCTTAAACTGGACTTAAGGATGCAAGCAACACTCCAAGTTACATTATGTCAAAAAGCACAGGATGATCAACTTTTTCCCACTTCATAGAATCATAGAAGGATTTGGGTTGGAAGGGACCTTAAAGACCATCCATTTCCAATTTCCCTGTTGTGGTCAAGGCACCTTCCACCAGACCAGGTTGCTCAGAGCCCCATCCAACCTGGCCTAGAACACTCCCAGGAGTAGGGCATCCTCAACTCCTATAAGAAACCTCTTCCTGTGACTCCCAGTAGAGAATTTTCTCTTAATATTAAATATTTCATACTCAAAATGCTGAATTTGGCATCACATGGGGTTTTTTTAATGTGTGAATCCTTCTCACCCCATTTACTCAGGTAGATCATTATGAGGAGCTGTGCAAGTGTCCTGTGCCAGAACTACTGCAGTAGGAAAATTCTGCCCTCTCTGTGTGTGTTGGTGCTGGAATGTGTCTGGTTCCAGTAAGACATATATTAAAAAAGATTAAAAACATGTGGGAGAAAAGTCAGTTCTTAAATTCTGTGGTCTCATTTCAATATTTTCATTCTTGCAAGACACGTTTGGAAGAGGAAATTAAGAAACCAAAACCAAATACACACAGATGAGGGAAAAATGAGCTTAGATGTAAACATACGACCCTCAAAGAGCAGATGGAAGAAATGCAGCAGCCCTGTATTTGCCTCTGAATTTAACCATCACTTATGATTAAACAGGTAATCACAAAACCACACAAAAAGTGTGCCCTGTTGACACGCTCTTAATGCACCAGGAAGATGCTGGTGTTCTGTGGGCTGTTTGCTTACAAAGAGGAACTGCTGGCTCTCCCATCTTTTCCCAGAGGAGATGGGCATCTTGCCAGTGTTTCATTTTCAAGTGCCATTGTTCACCTAGGGCTTTAGCAAAAAAGCTTTTGCTTATTTATTCCTAATCCTAGCCTAAGTAATGATCTCCTTAAATCCTTTTACATTTTAAACCAGATTTATCAGACAATGACACCAAACATAATATTTCCCCACACCTCTGGTATTTATTTTTTCATTAATAGATAATTCTATAATTCACACATCCACAGATTGCTTTATTGGTTCATGGAACCTGCTTCAAGGAGCATTATTTTGCCAAAATATAAATTTTACTCCGGTTGTGAGGGCTCTTTTCCATATGTTTTTATTAGTTATAATCTTGACAGCAGAGCAACAGAGAGCAACAATTTTTGTTGCATACTTATTCTGTGAATCTTTGTAGAATGCTGGTGTAGTCATAGAATTTATTATTCAGATATCTATTAGATAGAATGCATGTTTGATAAGTAATAAAGTATTTTTAGTAATATAATATTCCTTTATCTTCATGATTTGGTATTTATTCATGGTATAACCTTGACCAAAACCAGTCTGGGGTACCCAGTTTAACCTGATCCCATCTGTTACTGGTAAATGATGCTGTGAATATCAGCTGGCTACTTCTGTAACTCTGCCAGCCTTCCATAGGGTGCTGCCATTCTGTAATCTACTCTGTGAAACAATTCACCTGCCATTTCACCCGTTTGGTGTCAATAGAAAACACTTGCCCAGCAACTTGCAATACACACCTCTGAAATACTGGATTTTTCAGAAGGGTTGGAATAAGGCAACTGATGTAACAACAAATACCAGCAACAAATCCATCCAATCCTCAAATTCAGCAGTGCAGCTCTCAAGAAAAAAAATGGTCAAAAAAAAAATCCCATTACCTGCTAATATAAAAAGTTTTAGCAGATGATTTAAATAACTCATGGAAATGAAGATTTGCTTGTGAAACCTCTGTGATCCCAGCCAGCAGTGCCAGAGGACAAGAGCACCCCAGAAACTGTCAATGCAATTTTGTGGTTCCAGTCTACACAGAAGCCATTATCTCATGCTGGAAAAGGGAAAATGAGAAAACAGCATCTCTATGCTGTGATTGATTTTGTTTATCTTTGTACCAAGGAGGCTTACCTTTCAGCATCCAAGCAGCAAAAATCAAAAGAGGAAACATTCCTATAACTTAAGCCAATTGGTACAAACCCCACAGGATCTGGGAGGGGAGGCAGTGGGAGTGAAGAAGAAAGATCTGGCACATGGGACAAAGAGAAGGAGATTCACCTTCCTTTTTTCCAACCCACTAATAACCTCTCAGTCCCCCCTAAAACCAGTAGACTAAACCATACTGGTAAGGTATATTATCTTAGCAAAAATTCACTTCCTTTTCAATTACATTTAATTTCCATTTCATCTCTCCCTTATATTTATTCCACAAAAATGCCATTGTGCTATTAATGATCCAGAGTTCCCCAAATCCATATGTTTTATGGATTTTGTGTCAAAGTGGACTCATAATATTTTAATGAGGGAAAAGAATACTGTTTTACTGTACTCACATCTTACACTACCCAGCCAATAGGACTGTAAGCAATTCTAAATCTTTCTGTAACAGCACCATGGAGATTACAAAAAAGAAATAGACATTACCAACATGCTCTGCCCCCCACCCCTCAAAAAGATTGATGTTTTCCTGCAAGACTTTTTAAAAGAACTGATATGTTTTTAGCAAGTTCTTAATTCCTGTCCTATGGTTGTACACCTACTTACAAGGTGTAAAAATATCCTTTAAAGTTTTTAAGCAAGCAGAAATCAGGTAGATGATAAAACAGGGCCATCAGTCACATTAGCAGTCAAGTGAATTTGATTCTCCTCCTTTTTCTGAAGACATCTAGTTTCTCTGTGCATGCTCAGAGATTTAGCTATTCATGTATTAGAATGACATATTTAAAGTAGTGAATTTCACATTAGCAATGCAGATGGAGGAAGGAATAATCTTGGAAAATTAGATGGTGGGAAGGCTGGTGTTGGAGAGTAGGATGAGACTTGGAAATCCTAGATAAAGCATAGAAGAAGGTTAGTAGAGGGCAGGCAGAATGGTAAAAGCAAATCCACAAAATTAGAAAGAGTAGGGAAAACTGCCATAAAAGAGAAGAGTGGAAGACATAATAAAGAATCTGGGGGAAAGTTAAAGTGAACAAATAAGAGATTTGCGGCTAGCAGAAACATTAAAATGTTCAGAAAGCAACATTTCAATGACGCTAATTAATAAGAAATGTTTTCTTATGTACAAAGTTGATGCCATTTTCTCACAGAATAGCTTACTGGGGCTGTGGCCCCCAGCCCTCCAGTTGTGCCAATCACTTGCTGGTAGATTAAGATACCAAAATGCCTCCTTGCACCATTCAGGTTAAGCTCTTTTGTACACACACAGGCACATGAAGAGAAAAGTGCTGCAATGGCTGCTTAGGAGATAAGGAATTTGTATAAAGGAAAGGGTAAGACTGGGGAGGGGGAGAGAAGGGATAAGGAAAAAATCTCGGGGAAAAAGAAAAGAAGACATTTAAGACACATCAGTCTTGAAATTAGCAGCTCATTAATTCTCAGCTTATTTTCAGTCTCTGTGGAGATTTACCATATGTGACAGCTACTCAGGCTCAGAGTCCGATTAGAACAGGTTTCCAACTACCAGCAGCCTAAACTGCCTCACCAAACCTCATCATTTTCAGCAAAGTTTGAGAGCTGGTTACCCTTTAACAGCCACCGTTTGGTGCACTCAGTTGCAACCAGCCTGCCAATTTTCTCCTATCAGTGCTGACAGATGAGCCTGATTATCACCCGAGATCCACCTTGCTCCTGCTCCTTTGGACAACAGAGATAGCAACTGAACTGGAAGGAAATTCCAGGAAAAGTAATTGAAGAGGAATTAAAAATTTCAATAGATTTTCCTGGAAATTTGCCTACAAAGCATATTGTTTACATATCCCCCTCCATACAGAAGTTTGAAAGCATATCCCAGGATGCCTGCTGCTAATGTTTGAGCCCCTGCCCTGGCCAGGTTTCTCACAAAGCTCCTGGATGCGTTAGGCCAAGATCAATTTGTCAATGCCAGGTTGTATGATGATTTATGACTACAGCTGAGTGAGGATGCTTGGCCATGTTCTGTCTCTCCCTAACTAGCTGTGTTGAACTGGAGCCATCCCAAATCCCTTACGGGCTATGTGGATGCACGCTCAGGGAGGTTGAAGCTGTTGATTGAATTTCCTGGTATAACTTCTGGGCTTGAAGGAAAATTTTGGAAGAGAAAATGTGAAACTGTTCATAGCTGAGTTGCACTTGGTAAATACAACACATCACAAAGGGAGATAGGCTTGTCTAGGAGATGTGAAAAAGATTCTCAAAGTCAGAACTGTATTTGGCCAGGATTTTTCACATCACACGACTTACCTAAGGAAGGAACATCTGAACATATACCAGATACACCTGTAAAAGTGGCAACAGGTGTATCCTAACAGGTGCAGGCAACCTGTAAATTAGTTTGCTCTAGGTGAAAATTAGGCTCTGATTTTCCTTAAGCAAACCACAAAGAAGTAGAGGAGGATCAAAGAACAAAATAATATCTTAAAAACAAAAAAGGAAAACTGAGGGTGAGAAAATTAAAGAGTACTGAAGCCAGAATACATTAAAATACTATAGTCCAGAGGGTAGGAAATAATAATGTTAAGAACAATGGGGTGAAAAATGAATTACATGAGTAAGGAAGGTCCAGGTGGCTTGTATGAGCAGTACTGCACTCTGAGCAACCCCACTTATTGTTTGGGACTGTTGCAGGTAAGATGCTGCTAAAAGTGTATGAAACAATAAGGATCAGATCCTATCTGGCAGGAATTATTGCCTGGATCAAACTATTCCTCTGAAGGAAAACTTTATTTGTTTCTCTGAATAAGAAATCCCTTTCTAACGGGATGTGAAAGTTGACAAAAGTTTAAATTCTTCAAAGAGAATCAGGTGATACAGCATCTTTTAGCAGCACTGGCCAGTTGTTATTGTTTTGGATTTCTTTTCTCAGTGCAGCCATCCAGGAGTGCTTTATCAGCAGGATTGTGCTGATAATTAGCTACACCTCAAGTAAGATCAACCTGAGTCTATTACAGGGAAGTAGAAGACAAAAAAAAAAAAAAAAAAAAAAAAAAAAAAAAAAAAAAAAAAAAAATTATTAACATTTCCTCAATATAACTGAATCTATCTACTAGCAGGTCAAAGTTGTAACAATTTCATTTCAGAATTAAAAAAATCAATGCTGAAGAAGGATGAAACAACCAGCATGGATGCTTCAGGTATTATGATATCATTAGAGCACAAAAACCTTATTCACTGTAGTTGCTCTTTGCATGTCTTGAGAACCTGTGACAAGTGTTCCTGAACATGTGCACAGACAAAACCTCAAATTAAATCTGACAAATACAGAAAGTGTCTTGGACTAACCTGTCCTTCCTTTGCAGTTGTTCATTACAGAATTGTTCATTACCTACTCTTTTTTGTGCCTAACATGACTCACATTCCTTGTAGATTGTGTTTATTGAGAGCTGATAGTTACAAGTGCTGACATTTGGCAGGTTTTATATACCGGGAAATTAAAATAAAAAAGAATCTGACAAAGACATTGTAAATAACATGAGAGAACCTCCCTAAACCTTTACACTGTATAAATGCAGAGGAAAATTTAGTTGCTCTATTTTCAGAGGCTCTTTGTGGTGCTTAATTCTCATTGTATGAGTGCTACTAGATGTGCAGGCACTTAACTGTAGATATAATGTCAAAGTCATCCACATTACAACAAGGTTTCAGATGCTCCATAATGAAGGCTTCATCAGAGAGTGAAAATTATTGGCTCGCCTGTTGATGACTTCTACAAAAATCGTAAAAGTAGAAAGTTTGCCAGCTGGATTCATCTTCCTGTGCACAGTCATTTATGAAGCTTTGATATTTTAACCATTGGCAACAATGCTATAGTTGAAAAAACTCCAAGAATATCTGTTCAATGACAAACAATGGTCTGCTAAATAGAGACACTAGATGTCCTGACAGCTCCAGCTTCAGCTATATGGCATGATATGTGCCAGCAAAAGCAGAGAAGACATTCTGTAGCATCATAAAACTGCTTCCAAAAATGAGCACCCTGCAGCTATTAGAAACTGCGTGAGAACAACCAAATGTCAGCCTCATGCTCAACAACATTCAGCTTAATAAACGGATTTAAGAAAGTGAGCAGCATAAGATGCTTCAAAACACCCTTAGAGACTACAATGAAAATATTGAGTAGCAGAGAGAAAAAGCATCTATTTACCATAAAAAAAAAAAAGCAGGGGGGAGAATTTTGTGTCTCTTTTGTTCCCTGGGACCAATTAGGAGCATTCTGTCATTATTAATGTCAGCACCAGGAACAGTTTACAAACAATAATCAATTCACTGACACATCTTATTATTGATAGTCAGGCCTGCACTGAGAACAGACCCAGATTGTTTTGGTTTTTTATGTAAGGGGTTTTTTTTCTAAAAGTTTATTTTCTGAGCAAGTATTTAAATTCATCCAGATTTAAAGAAAGAGAATGGGCTGTGGGTAAAACGACAATTTCTGTGTACTAGATCCATAATGTGCTACAGAACTGTCTAGTAAAATAAAGAAGAATTATTTTTTGTTCTGAAAACTGCTGTTGAAATACTGCATGCCCTTTTATTCTCCCCTCACTTTTCTTCTCCTTGCCCTCCACTCCCATGGCTGCTCCAGCTCTGGGTGTCACCAGTGAGGTGCCAGGGCAGGCACAAAGACATCCCTGCCAAAACAAACATTTCCTGGCTTATGACAGGTATTCACTAAAGGGCACTGAGTTTACCTGGATTTTTCTTTTCTTTTTTTTTTTTTTTTTTTTTTTTTTTTTTTTTTTTTTTTTTTTTTTTTTTTTTTCCCAAGAGTGCTGCTACTGCTATAAAGGCATGTGAGATTTCACTTGTCCCACAAAATTCCATATATTGGTCAAAGCACAAGTTTCTGATCAGAACAACTCAGTTTCAAAGTTTCTTCACACAGAAAACTCTACCAGAAATATTACCAAATGCTGTAATTCTGTGATCCAATTAATTAAGGAAAAAGTAGTTGTACAAGTACTGAAAGGTTTTACTCTCAGCTAGAGTACAAGGGTACTTACCAGATCTCATAGGTCTAGTACTTTTACTGTTAAGTTTCCAATTAACTAATTGACATCAGTTTCTATGAAAATCATGCCTCCTAAATCCCTCCATGAAATCAGAAGTGTAACATATCAGCAATCAAAAGCTGAAATTCATATCTGTTCTCTTTTATGGGTCTGGAAGAGATTGTAAAGTATATGAAAATATTAAAAGGGTTATTCTTTGAATATTCTTGGTGATAAGTGTTTGTAAAAACACTTGGGGTTTGGGTAGCCCTCAAAAGAACTAAACACATTAACTATGACAGAAGAGAATTCAAAGCCCCATGTTTGGAAGCAGGTTTTTAATGCAGCCAATCATTTGTGTAGAGAAAATCAGAATGTGTTTGAATGTCCCAGGGCTGCAAAGTGCACAGGGTAGAAAGGCAGTCCTTGGATGGGCAAAAATCTGCTCATACGTGACAGAAACTAATCCTTCTTCTTGATTAAAGGAAAGATTAAAATTTTTTCACAGATTTCACCAGACCCATGATCTCCTTGCAGCTCCCCACTGTTCAGAGTGACTTACTGTTCCAGGTGTTTCAAGGTGCATTTCTGTCCTCCCTCTGACGCAGGGAATCACGTGTGGCACAGCAGACACGGGTTGTGACACACGGCCGAAATCTTTCTGCAGCTGTGATCATTCCCCTGGATTTCTCAGGCTCTGGATACAGGGCTGAGCCACTCAAATCAGGACTCATCCATCAGTGGCTCTCCCTTAGTTACAAATGCTCTAAAGGCACCCAGTGACCTAGTTTAAACTTAAACCTCATATTCCACAGAGATCTAATATGAAGTGAACTTTTATACATCCCTGAGTATGATGTGGCTAAGGCAGCTTTCTGGGCAAAGAAGGACAAAAATAGAAAAGCCTCATTATATGTTTAACAACAAGGTAGAAAATATGCAGATGAAGTTTATGCCTGGTGGGAAAAGAGAAGGAAGAAGGGGGTTGGCAGACTGAAGGTAGTTTGAAGTCTGTGACACCAGAGTAAATGCAAAATATTTATCAGAGTCCGAAATTCATTGGGAGGTTTGAGGGTCTGGGAAAGGAATGGCAGAGGTTTATTTTAAATACAAACTGAATTGGGAGACTGTCATTTTTAAGATTGGGAGCAGGGGAGACAGGTCTGAAGTAGCTTGGGAAAGTGTTTCAGGCAATTGGTGATTAATTGTACTCTGCTATGCCACATCTCTTTCTATTAAACCTTAGATGGCCAAATCTGTTTCCTAATTGTTTTTGTGTTTCTCAGTCTCTTTTGTCTTGCATGGGAGTAGGCAATTTCTGTGCCATCAATATCTCATTAAGGTGCCTTGGATCTGAAATGCCTTGTTTTGTTTTTAATTTTGTTTTCCAGGCTTTTTGCTACATTTTATGACATGGCATTTTTTGTTTGCTCGTTGCGGTCCATTTATTCTTTGGCATTCCCTTTCCCGAGGTTATAGCTTTATTTGTTTCTCTGCCTGCTGGCACTCGAGGTGTATGTAAATTATTCTTGCATGCTTCAACATCACCACCTATTGCTCTTCATTTCCCCTAATGACAGTCCCATCTGAATGCTGGTGCCTGCTCAGGTTGTACATGTGTAGAAAATAACTTCAACTCATCTATTTTTCCCTTATTTTTCTTTTCACCCTCTTTCCTGTTGTTGTTTGCCTCAGACTTGTATTCCTGAGGTGAGGAATAGAGCTGCACGCTCTCTGCCTAGGGCAAAATCCTGCTGCCACTCCTGCAAGTAGCAGCTTGGAGGAAAAAGGAAGGGCATTCACACAAATAGCTAATCAAAGGGTTTTTAATGATACTCATTAGGAAAGAAATTCATTAACAAGCCAGCACAGAACATTCCCTGAAGGGAGAGTGATGTTACTGGTCACATCAAAGTCCCCACCTGACTAACACCTTTATTGCTGTTCATAGTAAGGCCAAGTTAGCAGCAAAATCAGTCGCATTCAGTTCCTGCCAAGCAAAAAGTCATCAAAGCATGGTCATGAAACTGCATTAATTCTGGTTTACTAATAAAAACGGCTTTTCAACTTTTCACAGCGATGTATCATTTAGCACACACCACCACTGATGCTTTTCAATTCATACAATTTTGCATTTCCTACCCTTCATTCTTTCCCCTGCTCTTTCTCTCTTTTATTTGAGTACCTCTGACCATGTCCACAATGTTGCTCTTGGCAGTGGTGTAGTCCTGCAGCAGCACAAACCTCAGCTGTGGCTGGGTGCCAGTGCCCCTTTTCCAACAGAACTCTGCAGAAGGCAACCTCATGGCAAGGTTCAGCAGGGAGTCCCACTGAAGTGTGGGCAGTTCCTTCACCCAGACAAAGCACCAGAGCTTCTCCCACTGCCCAGGAAAGATGCAACCTCTGAGCATCAGGGCTATTTCCAACCAGCAGGTGTAAAACTGCCCTTTTTTATGCTCACACCATTACTTACCTATAAAAGGGACTCTATTTTTCTGCCAACTCATTCCTACAGATTAGTATCGGTATCTTGGGATGCTCATTTGCTCTGTAAAAATTAGGTTTTTAAATAGACTGGAGCAGAAAACTCACTTTTATTGTGCTGTCCTGATACAGTAGAGCTCAGTTATTAGAACAAATTGTAGCAAGCAGCTTCCTGGTTGTTATACCCACATAATTACTATAGGCTGCTACAGGAAACCCTGCTTCACTCTTATGCTTAGAGGCAAGATCTCCATTTTGCAAGGACAGAGCAAGTTCTATTATGCATTTTACTGCCAAAGGAGGTCAATTAACTTTAATTGGTTCTAATTAGCACTTGCTCAAGCTGTTATATTTTTACCTGCATCCGAGTGGCTCTCCAAGTGCTGCACAATGGATTCCTGCTTTTGAACACAAAGGAGAATTACTAATGGCATCCTTGAAGGCGAAAGATGCACTGATCAGCATAAATGGGGAACAAATATCAGCAGAAATAGTAGCAGGCCTTTTTTAGAAAAAAAACCCCACAAATATTTTGTGCCCATCTGGCTTTGATCAATTGAACTGAATGCAACTGTGCACCTTGTTGCTTAAAGTTAGAACAATGTAAGTACACAAATGTCATTATTCTCTACCATAACTTCTTTACAGATGAAAGGTAAGTACTGGAAAATGCAGGGGGTGGAAAGTGGGGTGCAGGGACAGTGCTACAGCTCTGAAAAAAAACCAAATGGATCATTTCAATGGTAGCCGAAACAAAATACCAAGAAAAAGAAGAAAAATTGCCAAACATACATCTAAAATGCTGTTTTCTAGGATTTTTGAGCATTGTTTTAAAAGTTTTGTGTTAAAGTGAAAGGTTTAAGTTTTGGTGTTTTTTGATTTTTGTTTGTGTTTTTTTTCCCCATTCTGCTAAAGCAAGAGGAACAACCTCAGTTGCCTAGCTGTCAGCATAAACCATCTGAGCCCTCAGGACAAGGTGAGAATTCAGCAGTGAACTCAGGGCTGCCTACAACAGACTGGATAAGGAGCCACAAACCAGAAGAGATGCTGCAATGCTGAGCTCTGCTCTAGGAACTTGTTTTCTGTTCGGGTCTTCCTGGATGTAGCTACACAGTTAATAGTCAGGCTACAGAGGAGTCTAGTCCTCACACCAGCTGTGGAACTCAGAGCTACTTCTCCCTAAATAACCAGTCCACTGTGCACGTAGGCATGGCCTTACATCTCCTGTGGGTCCCATGAGATATCTGTGAGTTGTATCTGTTAATTTGGGTGGAGGAGTGTTGGCAGGAAAGAGCTCAGACCTGAGGAGAAGTGGGGAACAAGCCAGACACAGCAGAGCAGGTGTTTGGTGCCACTGCTCTCCTGCATCCCTGGTCCCCCTGAATTAATAAAGCATTTATCCGTGTATCCAGCCACACAATGCATGCAGAGCGCCTCCATGGCTCTTCTGCTCTTGCAGCCCCCATGCCAGACACCCCAGATCCAGGGAACAGCATCAGCACTGAGTGCACAGACCACAGCAGGAGAGCACTGAGAAAGAACTGTGAGGAGAGTCCCAAAATGTGAGACGTGCCTGACTGACTGAGCTGAACGCAAACCACCGAGGTGCCACAGGCACTGGAGATCTTCCCTGCCCTGCAAACACCATCTTCAGAGAAGTGCCCTTCCTCTGCCTGCTGACCTGCCTAGGATCCTTGGACACCCACTGAGCCTAAAGCCATGAGGGCTTCTCTGCTGGAGACTTCCTGGGGTCTGAGCAGCCTGGGCTGGGGCCTCCTACAACCCCGGGCATTCTCCACTCTCACCAGCTTGGATTAACCACATGTTTAAAACAAAGCACCAGATTTAGTGTCCCGAGGATCTAGGCTTCCTATGGACTTTGGGTAATTTGTTTTGGTATGGAAACCAAAAGCAATGAAGTTTATACGTATTATCAGACTGTTCAAAATTGCATGTGAAACCGTGGAGGACTTGGCTGTTTCTAAACCAGTATGTGTTCCTTATTTTAGTATTACTTTTTTCCCTTTTTCCTATTTGAATGTGCCTCCTAAATGAATTGTCCGCTACCCATGTGGTTTTCAAAAACAATTTATTTTTTAACTAATGTGTTCCAGATAGATAGAACACAAAGCATATGTTAAAAAAAAAAAAAATTTAAAAATCCTCCCTTAGCAAACAAGTATCCCCCAATCCATACAAAAGAAGGTCAACTTTTTCTTTCTAGTTCCCCTGCTAAAACTCCACAAGGCCATTAACCATAAAAAAACCCCAAACTGCATAAATTGTAGACAAGCCAAAGGAGCTGCCTGTAATTTATTCTTTTTAAAATAAAAGTTCCTGCCAAAAATCTCCCCCAACCCTATTCCCTTTCCTCTTTCAGTTGTGAGGACTCTTTCTCAGCTCCGTACACACCTCTTCTCATGGCTGGCAATGCATGGGCTGAGGCAAGCATAAACCAGCATATAATTATTTCAAACAGTCATGTCTTCCTGGTGTGTAGTTAAATTAATATACTTAAAAAACATTCCATGCACCTTATCTTTAGTACTTTTCCCAAGGAATGGTATTTCTGCTGCATTTCATGTGACAACCAAAAGGTATTCTAAAGGTTTACTGACTTGGTTATGTACTTGAAGAAATAAAGAAAAAAAATAAAAAGAAAGAAAAATTCAAAAAGGAAATGTCTGTTCCTTGCATCACTAAATGGCTGCCCATACAGCAATACACCACTGAAGCACATGGAACAATTCATTTTTTGGTCCTCCAGCCCTCCTGCATTTAAAATTGAGCATGTATTTAGTGTAAAGATCGAGAAAAATTGACCTAGCACCTATCCATAGGTTTTAGGTTGCTCTGTACTGGGTTGGCAGTAGCTCCCCCAGTACCAAACCCCAGGTCTGAGGGGTCAGACCAGGTTTCACAAATCCACGGCTCTGTGGGCTTCAGGCAGAGCCAGCTGTGCCCCCACAGTGCTTGCCCCACACTGAGAGAACACAGCTACCAGCAGAACATCCACTGGAATAGCTGTAGCTGTGTAATTACAGTGGTACAACTTTTCCAGTAGAGACAGGACGTTAAACACAAACCCCGAGGACAGGCAATGTTTACCACTGGCTCGTAGCTTAGTGCAAAAAACAGTGGATAAAATGTTCCTTGTCACCTGTAAGTGGACAGTGATGATTATAGCTCAGTCTATGTTATTATTGCCTGATTTTCCCTGTTTGGGTTTTCACATATTGACTCCTTACTCGAGGTCTTTTAACATAGATTTGAAATGTGAATATGTTTTATTTTTTCCCCAGTAAATATACAATACACACTTCAACAGTACTATTAACCAACTTCTTATGCCAATTAAACTTTGCTGCACTAACAATACCAATGAAACACATTAAGAGGTCATACTTTTTCGTGAACAAACTGTAGCCAATAAACAGTTTTTTTAAAAAAACAAATTAAAAAACAATTCTAAGTGCTGCCACAACATCCCTTTTCTTTAAACACGTTATTCACAATAAATGTTTTCATTTTTTTAAAAAAAGAAGAATACTTCTTTTAAAATAGTAAATTAAATGGCATTTTAAAAAATATGTACTGTGGTTCATTGGAAGTACACTGTATAGAAAAGAGAGAGAGAAAATAAAAGAAGAGACATCACCTGTAAGATAATGGAGACATTTTGCCATACACAACAACACCTTATGTAATATTGTAAGCAAATTATTAATGAACAAAAATGTACAGAAGCAGATGGACAAGTTAGTGAATATCATGGTACTGAACAGCTTTAATACTGACACACATTTACTTTCCAGTGGAAGAGATAAAACACATATTTGAAAGTAATTGGAATGGCTTTATCAACCTCTAATGATATTGAATTTTGAATAGAACAGAGTGAGTAAGGTGTTCCACCAAAGCTCAGCACAAGCTTTTGAATTAAACGGGGAAGAAACAACTATCGGTTACTGAGTTAAACAGAGAATTAAATTTGAATTGTATGCTGAATAGTCTTCTCTTCATATGGTAACACCAAAATAAAAACCATGCATATGTAATTGTACTGCATTCTTTATCTTACTTGAACATTTTTGCACATTTTTAAGTTATGTTTTTAACTGCAGTGTTTTAACAAGCAGAAAGGGGCATATACTCATTGTAAATAAATTCATACATTTTTTTCCTCAATTTTTTTGTTTGTAACTTGCTAAATAACACATCTTGACCATAAAGGAGTTAACTAGCAGTTTTTAATATTCAGTAGTGCTGAGTTATAGTTGATGGCTGTAGTGTTTTATCTTATCATGGAACAAGTTAATGAAATGAAAAGCAACACATATTTAGCATCGTAATTTACTTTTTAAAAATTCTGCCATGACAAAAAGTGTTCTTAATACTGGTGAGCTCCAAGGCAAAATATAAAACAACACAGACTGGTTATATGAAAAGAGTATTCAATGAAAACTTGTGTTCATGGTCAGATAACTAACAGAAATAAGCTGTAAGAGGCAATAATTAAATTAAGCATCAAAGTAATGGGTGGATTAGCCACACACAATATCCTAAGAAAAGCTTGAGAATTTACTCTTTGAGATTTGAGAGGTAAAGAAGACTTGGACAAAGTCATGAAAATTAATGAAGAGACAGGATGCTGTCATTAATGTCCACTTACAGAGTCTGGTTTATTCAAAAAGTGTATAAACATGCGTTATTTCCTCATCATCGTAGAGTTTGAAGCCACTCACTAAAACACAGGTCAAAGACTTCCTTTGCTTATATCCAACTTTTTGGATGTATTGTATTGCCAGAGATATACTTAATGAAAGCCAAAAATAATTGCTTTCCTTCCAAACACTAAACATTTTACTACAAATTTAGTGGATCCAATTTTAGCTCTTTCAGACGTCAGGTATGGAACAGAAAGGGTTGTGTAGACTGCATCAAAACAATTAACGTCATGAATTTCAGTGGTGCAGCTTTACCTTCTTTACCTACGTGTACTGTACATGTATTGGAAAGATGAAATAAGATACTCTGAAATTTCAATTTTTTGGAAGCAGCCTGAATATGTCTTAAAAACAGATTGCATTCTTGTCCTCTTACTAGGTATTCCTTTTGTTTATATTGTTTGTTTTTCCTGGAAAATCTCTGTCCTACATTTTGGGCCGGAGAAATTAATGGTAATGATTCTTTTAAAACTGCAAAATAAAAACAGCTTTAGTGAAACACCTTAAGTTATTTTGTTTGTAGCAAGGTCTGTTTTTCTTCCCCTTTACTTAGTGGCATGGGATGGCTAAAAGCAGATACTAAGGGTATCATTCTAAAGAAAGGGTCTAGGCCATCTCATGCTACCTCTAGTTTTCATTTTCACTCTTTAATCTCACACTTCCATCTTCTGACCCCTTCTTAAATAGGAAGAGCAACTATGTTGCTTGCTTTTAAAAGGTTTAAATTGCTTGCTTTTAAAAGGTTTAAATCTGTCTCTAATGTCTTCACTGACATCGGTTTTGCCTGTCACTTTCTCATTTCCACACTCCAATGGAAAACCACCTAACATACTCCTTTACATACAGCGTTATCCAAAGTAGCTTACAGGACGTAAACCTACTTCACACATTCAGTCTCTTTTTTCTTCATGTCATGAGGAGTAGAGTTTTGTGCTTATCACCAAATAAAATTGCAGTGCAAACTTTAAACATAAAAGTTACACAATTAAAAGTTAATATATGGCACCACAGCCTATTAATTCACATATAGTACAACAGACCAGTAAAAACAGACATGAATATGAACATAGCTAAAAAGAAGGTGAGCTTGCATAGCAATGCAACAAAAGAAATTATATACAGAAGGAAATCCTTTTAATCCTGGAGGGTGATTTTTTTTTTTCTTTCTTTTTTTTTTTTTTAATATACTCCTGACAAGGAATAGTTTAAGGTGGATGGTGTATTAAAGAGAAGAACACAAGTAAAGTATCTGTGGGATATGTGTGGCTGTGTGTCTTTACATTGCATTTACAGTTCTTTTAATAGTACATAAATAAAGAAAATGTTCATTGCACTGTTTAGTGTCATCACTTCCATGAGTTCAGACCTGATGGTCCATCAGAGCAGCTTGCAATGTGTCTTCTCAACTACTCTATAGAGAGAAACAAAAGAGAGAGAAAGAGGTTGTAATAAACCACACAAAATAAAGCCCATGGCAATATTACTGCAGCACAGGATGAATATTCAATAAGTTGTGAGAACAGGGCTAATTGCTTCTAAGATGAAAAGCGAGGGATGCTAAAATTTAGCACTTACCAACACCATATCTGAGACTGCACATTTCAGGGCTCGTGGGTCACCATTAGCTCTCAAACAGCTACGGGGCAGTAAGTGCCAGGAGGTGCTGAGGGTTTGACTGCAGCAAGGGGATGCAGACATGCCAACAGCTCCACTGCCTTTAATACCATTAATGAGTTTATTAAACACACCAGGATGCCTGAGCATGCTGGGGTTTTGATGTAGTTTTTCAAACAACAGAGTCAAGCCTTTGGGCAGCTGGTACTGCCAGCACGAACATTGCATCAACATGGTTTTATACAAAGTTTAATAGATACTGAATGATAATAGAAAACAAATTTGGAAAACAATTTCCCTGTCCTGGGATACTGAGGAAAAGGGTGGAAATATTAAACTGAAAAACTGGACTACACAGTCAAGAAAAGAGGACCTCCATCTAAGAGAGTACTTCTCATCAAGCAACAGGAAATTAAGGAGAAGGCTGAGGAGATCTGTCACTGGTATATCCAAGACAAGCACACTACACTTTGCCCAAAGAAATTTCTAAGTTACTAGAATTCCTTCTCAATTTTCCCCATGCTTCACTAGCATGACACACTGACAGATCTACCATGTAGATAACTTTGGCATGGCTTATATAGATTTGAACTGGTCCAAAGCAAGGAAAAGAAGGAAGACATTTGTTTGCCATCACATTCAGTATGCCTCAGAAGGCAAAAAAATGTGAGTAAAGCTTAATCTGATTATCACACACAACTTCCTACTCCCTCAACAACAGATTTATGTTTGTTTGTTTGTTTTTTTCTTTTATCTATTTGAGAGTTTTAACTGGAGCTGGAGGTAAACTTACATAATTCACCAGTAAACTGTCCTTGACTGTTTGATCCCACATAGCCTATATCGAGAAGGTCACTGGCATTGCGTTGGTGACCTCCTCGCAAGACTTCACCTTTTCTAGGTCCAGTTGATCCTTTAGAAGAAGATGTTCCTGAAGAGCTGTGGCCACCAGGGGATGGGAAGTTGGGTTTACTATATGGTACGAGTGCCTCTTCTAGAAAAGCAAAACAAAGCAAAATAAAGTTCAATAAAGTCCCAGAAGCAGGAATAAACAAGCTATTCACTTATGCACATCATATTCATTCATATATTTCTTTCGTTTTGCTTTATAAGCATAACAATTTTACCTAAGAAAATACACAACTAAATTGTATCCCAAGGACTGAGAAGCCAGTATGAATTTCAATCTTGCTTCCTCATGAACTCCTAAGTCAGTTTGTATTAATTATAAAAAGTCTAGATTCATTATGAATACAAGATCATGAATCATAGATACTTTAATAAAAATAGGTGAACATGCAATTTCCAAAACAATGAAGCTATGATTAGATATTTGCTTCAAGCCTACATAAATGTGCTTTTTCCTTTTCTTTAGCTTAAATTATGGCAACATTACCTCAATCAGTTTAGATAAAGAACTAAAATATCAGCTAATTTAATTAGCTTCCAGCAACCCAGTAATTTCTAACAAGGCAAAGTACACTGACAATTTTTTTAGACTGGTGTTAAATTACATTGGAAAATATTATATTATTCATTGAGGTTTTAATATTTGGGGTGGATAAATAATCCTGCAGCTTGTTTCATGTTCCATTATGAACAAAAGGCTTACTTTTGCTTACTTGGATTCTTTTCCTGTGAAGACTTGTAATAATGAACTGCTTCCAAGAGCAGGATTAATGGCAAAAGACATAAGACTGTATGTCTTCATATAACATGAAGTAAAAGAAGACATCACTTCTGATTAGAGTTTCCTGGAAATATTGTTGTAATAATCCTAATCTAAGAAACATACCAGCAGCACTGATTTAACACCAAAATAGAAGCACTATTTTATTTCTTTGCTGTGTATGATACACTTTTGCCATCCCAGAAGCTGAAGGAAGAGATCTTGCTAAATATAGCTTGATTCAAGAAAGAATATGAGTATATATGCTTAACCTCAAACACTCCATTGTCTCTTCTGAAATCAGTGGGATTTCTACTGCTTGAATATTGCTTTTTATCAAAGTATATTTAGGCCAAAAGGGTTTTCTTTATTTTGGTTTTCCAATAGTCTTCACTTTTAAGCAGCCTTTTGAGGAGAAATGGATTTTCTTTGACAGAGGGCAGGAACACAGAAGGAAAAGTAGATGGGGATGGTTGGAAAGAAAGAGGAGATAAAACCACTTTTATTCACAAGCTTGAAATCTTCGCAAAGAGTGCAGCAGAGGCATAACTCAGAGAAGTTCTAAAGGAGAAAAAATTTCTGGAAGAAACTCAGGATTTCATTATTTGCCACAAGAGAGTAGGATGTGGAGATTCCCCACATGAGCTGCTATTAAACTGAGCCTGTTTTTAAGGTAAATCTGTTGCAGAAGAGGGAAGGCAGCTGACTTCTTTCCCTGCCAAAGCTATCTCCCTCTGGTCCTACCCAAGGGACCAGAATATTTGTGCTGCAGGATGCAAGGGGAACATCATTGTTTTGTGCTATGACTGTGCGCTGTCCTTGCTGAAATAAAAGGAAATGCTTGAAAGACACTGAAAAATGGCATTTAATAGCCACAGTCTCTCCTAAATTATGTTACTTGTTTTTTTATATATCAAGACCTAACAAACAACTAGAGTCAGGTGCAAACCTGGTTTCCAAAGGCTGGCTAAAATATGGAACAGTTTGCATTAAGGCAGCAATAAAGCAAGTGGCATAAATCAGTTTAGCAGAAATCTGGGCACATTTTTAGAGGATGAAAACAAAAGTCACTAGCATTGCAAAAGAGTTGGAAGATGACATATATAGTCAATTGATTTGTTTTTCTAGCTTATGGACTCAGGATAAGGCCTCCTTCGGGTTCAATGAAATATTGAGGAAAAACGATCATGAATAAATATAAAGTGCATTATCATTATAGAGCATATGGTATGTTAAATTATCTGTTGTGCCCTCAGAAATAAACATAATCCATAAAACAAGGAATTTTTACATAAAATAAGGGCTAGGTTTTACACAACATTCAAGCACATGAAAAACAGTGTCCTGTCCTGAGGATGGGCTCACATTTATTAAATTCTCCAAAGAGTGCCCCATGTCCAGGCCTGCAAAGAATATGGGGAGGCTTTGCTGGTGCCTTTCTCTTTGAAATACTGAGCCATTAATTTGAAGATATAGTTCTAGCCCCTGTGAAATCAGGGTATGTGTGTGTAACAATGCTTCTATACCTCAGAAAATAACCAAAAGGCCTTTCCTGTCATCAAACTATTGTAACCTGATCTAGCACCACTTTTGTCAGAGGGAGAGCTGAGAATATTTGTATTTGATATGCTTTAACTCCAGTTCTACAATGAAGCCACTGCCAGGACCTCAGTGATCTTGTTTATACTGAAAGCAACCTGTGGAAACAGAGATCCCAGACCCAGGTATTTTTATTCTATTCAACTTCAAACTAAAGGTCTTGCTTTCAAAATTTTGCTCACAGCTTGGTAACATCTGAATGAAACCCCCCGAAGTTGCAAATTATCTATTTTCTGGAAGCTGATAGATAATAATAACTCCTTTATGGAAATGTACTGAAAACTGGGACAGAGTGGATTTCCAAAGACCTATGCCATTAATAAAGGGAATGGGAAGAAGCACAATTAACATTATTAAAACACCCAAATTTAGTGTTAGATATAAACCAGCATCACGCAGAAGAGTAGGCTTTTTGAAATCTACCAGAGATAAGAATGCAGAGCAAGAAAGCTGCAGTGCAAGAGGCTGGAATGAGAATGCAGACAGAGAGATATGAAGCCCTGGCCCACCTTGTGCACAAACTTTATGAATTCCTCACAGCAGGATAAACTCATAACATCCCCTAGAGGCACCTTTTTTTATGCAAAAAGGATATGCACTTGCTCTCAGCGTCCTGAATTTGACAAGAACAGGATACCTGTAACCACTTCACTGAAGGGCACTGCAAGTGTTGAGATCAAATTCTCTTTATTTATGGACAGTTAAATGCATGCCCTGAGGGATGGGAATTTTACTACTGGATAAGCTCTGCATCACAGAAAAAAAATGACAAATTCTATTTATACACTTGTGAGACAGGCGAAAAAGAAGGGACTTATTTCTAAGCAGGTCAGAGAAGCATCCATAATAATTTCCAAGAAAATGAGGAGTATAGGGTATATTTGGACTATTTTCTATATGTTTGTACACCTTCTAAATTGCAATTAACATTGCCATTTCACCAAGCAGCATGAATTTCACACACTATTTCTAAACTGCGACTTCACATTGTGATTTCAGAACATGAACAGCCACTCACTTGTTTATGCTGCCAACATATTAGGGGTTTTTAACAGTACCATTATTGTTATATTTTAAAATCAGAATTGTATTTAAAATATTTACTACAACTATTACAGGTGGCAGTATTTTCCCTAGGAGAACTTTATTCAGTAAATCCTGTCCCAATGACAAGATTTGTCTGCACACTATTATTCTTTTTTTTTTTTTTTTTTTTTTTTTTTTTTTTTTTTTTTTTTTTTTTTGTGTATTTCAACCATATTAGTGTGTTATATTAACAAGGAGCTTTAAGAGTGAATAAAATCAAGAAAAATACAGATGATAAAAGTACCTCTAGTGTGACTGTGGGAGCCACATATGTAAGTATGACTCTGATCAGCACTGCACTGGGATGAGGTGATTAATGGGTTAAAGAAAACACCCTAGGATGAAACAGCAGCTTTTACTTGAGGTCAGGCTGAGAGAGGGAAACTGTGAATACTGTAGAAATACAACTCCAGCCCAGCATCACCTCCTGTACACATTTGTGCAGACTTGAAATCCATTTAGATGCTAAAGTCAGCTTGGGGCAAAGTCCTGTACGAAGGTGAAAACCTGCACTGTCATCTTGCTGGGCTTAAGAGATGAATGCTACTTTGTCATATCTTCAAAAAAAGAGAAGAGAGGGATTTTAATACAGCTGAAAGGAATGTCAGTATCTCAGAAAGATCAGCCTTCTTGCAGACATGTAAAAAAACTGCTGCCAACTTGGAAGCAGGTTGAAAGAACTGGAAGATATGGCCCTATGTGTATAAATAAATATATCTAACAAAAGATACTCTAAAAATCTCTCTCCTTCCCTGCTGGCCTGAAACCATTCCTATTTTCTCCATGACTACTCTTGAGAACATTATTAATTTCCAAAATATTGCGAAGAGTGCACCGAATCAGGCGCTAGCGAGATTTCATCGTTGCAGGAGGGGAAGATAATCGGATCACAAGCTCTCCTTTCACTTTGCCTTTCCTTATTTTCCATCCTGCCCCTCACCAGTGAGATGGGAGGTGACCCTAGAGCCCTGCCAGGCACAGAACCCCTCGGCAGAGGGGTGCAGCAGCCGCCTTGCCTCGCCTCGGCCGGTGCAGCGCGCACACACCTGATCCGAAGGCTTGTTTGTGTTGGGCTTTCCTGAAATCCTCTTGGCGGTCTGTAGAGCTTATCCACTCCTGGGCTTGCCGCTGCCACTCTAGTGATGTCCTAGCGGGCCGGTCCAGGGAGCTCTTTGTGTCATCTACGTTGGCTGCTGCGTGCTGCCTCTCCAGAGAGCTCCCCTTCCTCTCGGCAGAGCCTCCGCGCTGGCCCGGCACTACGGGCTGCCTTAAACCCTGACCGGGGGGCGGGTCGGGTGGTGGTGGAAGATCTAAAAAATGTGAATAAGATTCAGGTGAACTGATTTTTTAAATTTTTTTAAATTTTTTTTTAATTGAAACAGAAGGTCTGGTTTCGGAGCTGAAAAGGAAAGTGCCTTGCAAATGGTACGAGCCGCTAAATCGGTTGATTTTAGAAGGAGGAAATATCATGTTAATCAGGAAAGGGTTTTGACTTCCCCTAGCTCTTTATTCTGGTTGCTGTGTTTCTACCTCTTTCTAACTTCCATAAAAATCCACAGACTCTGAGCCCTGACTTACACTTCCATGGGATTTATTTTCTGTGGGGTGTACTCCAGCTGTTTTGCTCAGTAACTGCGAGGAATTAAGAAAGGTTGCGGAAAACTGACCAGTGCTAGATGACATTTTCCCTCCACCATACTGGGGCTTGCTTCGTCCTGTTTTTGGGCTACACTTTCAGCTCACAGGGTAAACTCAAAATCTAATATAGAGCTTAATCAAAATTAATAAAATGCCACAAATATTGGAGAAAATTAATTGTGAAACCTACTATGATTGAAAAAGCATCAGTACATCTGTGACCAATGTGTTTAAATGGAACCACCAAACAATGGGTGAGCATTTTAGTCAATGAAATGAAGAGCTATTCTTTAGAGACTAGAGGACAGCACTCAGGTTTAGCAGTCTTGCAAATATAACAAATTAAAACACAGTTTCACCTAACGGAAGGACACTTGCCTAACAACTTCTGTCCTTTTCAAGTTTGTGACTTGGACCACTACGATGCTTGTAAAATTGAAGTTCAACCTTCTAAATAGACATTTGTGGGGGCAAAAGTGAACTTTTTTATTAGTCCACAAGCCAAGGTAATGATAGATTCAGGATAACTGTAATTCTAAATGCAACTTTTTAGTGTAAACTATATGATAGACTCACAGTAGTCCAGATTATTTAAAAGAAAAAAAAATCAGAAAATGGAAGCACCTTTAGTATCATAATGAAAATCCTTCTATATCATATACACATTTTATACAAGGAACACTTTTTGATAATTTTGTTTTGGGCCAATGGGTTGCCCAAATAAATCTCTGCAGCCACACCAACTCCACAAAAACCTATGTTAGTTTACAGTAGATTTGGGTCTGACCTGTTTTCTCATCCTTTCTATCTTACTGTGTTGTGAAGGTTTATCAAGGATTTGAACTTGGCTCAGTAACAGGCAGGCAAAAGCAAACCTCTGTTTTGCCTGCAGGGAAGTCTGATGATTATAACTCTAGTGCAACTGAAATTCATTTTATAAATTGGTCAGGAGGCCTGTGGAGGGAGTTTATTTCAAAGTCTCTAATCCAGCTTTATATAATACCTTATATAATGCTACACAGAAATTTTTTTCATGTCCTTGCTGTTAGAGGTGATACTTATACCTCACATATGGAGCAGAAATGCTTCCAAAGTTGATGAGATGTCATTCCAGTCAACATTGTCTCTTACAGACATGTTTGGATGTGTGTGCAGGTTTTTTGTGTTTGCAAGAGAAAAAGTTGTATCCAGTGATGCCCCTGCCCCTTTTCTCACAGCTGAAGTGCTGTGTCCCAGATTAAGATAAGCACCCTCTGGTGAGAGAGAGCAGCCTTTTAATAATCTGTCAGTGGGCTTGGTGCATGCTTTATGTTCAGCACTAATTTATTTGAGAAATTTTTCGTTATGAATATAGATACGACCTTTCATGACAATGACTATACTTGAGTTACTGGAGGTGGAAGCAGGAGGGTATGGGAGCTTGCCAATGTTAAAATTGCTTTATAGTGCTGGCTTCCAAAATGGCATTTCTTATAATTGATTTTATTGCGATCATAACCAGTTAATGTACAGAACCACAACACTGGCATCTGCTTATGCAATCTGAAATAGAGATTACTGAAGTTGTGATTTATAAGCACTTTGTGGAGATGCATTGAGTCCAATAAACACAGCTATAACATGACATTGGACTATGCAATTTTCCCAGATAAAATATTTACCATTCAATATAAGCAAAATTTTCAAGTAGTAGCATGGAAAAAAATTAGTTAAAATTATTGCAGTATTAAACTTTAAACAGACTACCCTGCTTCAGAAATTTCTGTCTAATAGTTGTTATTAATTAGATACTTAAAAGGAAAGAAGGCTTGTACTTAAACTATACTGCATGTTCTAGAGCTGGTTGCAACTCCTGGAATTACTGTAGAATTATGGTGTTGATCTACTGTTAACCTGATTATTGCTTTTATCCATCCACAAAACAAGCATAAAGACTGACTTATGCATAGAAGTGAAATGAAAAAAAACATGTTTGTAAATTTCCTTGGGTGCTTTAAACCTATGGATAAGTTGAAGAGAAAAATAAAATTTATTTTGTAGTGAAGCTTCACAGAATTCTAGAAGAACTACAGGTACTTTGGAATTAATATAAACTGGCTCTGGTCTGACTACAAACTTACTGACCTACATTACAGGTATCTGAGAAGAACAGTTACTAATTGTAGCCAAATATGACCTGACTAAGCCATTTCTTCACCTCCTTACTCAGGCTGACAGCCACAGTAACACCTACGTGTCTTTTTTAATAAAAGAAGCTGGAATAGAGCTTCATTTGGAAATGTGGCTTTTGATTTGCTCTACAACTTACATCCTGCATTGTAAATCTTGTGCCTTAGTAAATAACTAAATATTTTCTGCTCACTTTCCTGGGTTGATAGAAAGATCCCAGGTACCTGGAGTCATGAGTTTCTTCCTCCAACCCCACTGAGAATAGTCTTGCCTTGCTTTGGCTTTCCTACCTGCTACAGGGGTAACAGATGTCAGCTGAGTTAGAAATCTCAGATCCTCACAGGAAGGCTTATTACTACATAAAGACAATCATGTCAATCATTCCATCATGTCAATCCCTTCAGAGAAGCTATGACTTTAGAAATGTAGGGACTTCAGTGGGATTTTCAGTGAGGATACCCAGAGTGGTAACACTGATTCACCCTACTTCCATCTAAATCTCATTTATCATTCAGGTGGTTGGGAGAATACCTGCAAGCTTGCACTGAGCTAGTAACTTTCTAGGTCAGTAGGATGTCATCCAGACTTTCATTTTGAAGTCTCTAATGGCAGGATTATCAAACCTGCAAGGCAATTCATAAGTGCATTGGTGGGGAGGTGATGGTCTTATTGATTCAGTAATGCAGGGATTGTGATTGAGGAGCTGTAGGACATCAGAGTGCCTGATAAAGGGGAGATGGATATTCAGCTTGGGATTACTCCAGCCTTTCTTTAAAAGGCAGGGCATTGGCTAAATGATTCAGGCACCAGTCAAGGTTTGGCACAGCCTCTTATCATTAACTGGAAAAAGCAGCAAGTTAAAGAACCTACAACTCTAAGGACACACCTTTCTACCTGTGTCAGTGATTTCTTCTCCTAGGGGTGATAATTACTGTGACATTTAATAAGCCTCTGAAACTCTTTCTAGCATCAGAAAGTAAGTATTTTCTTGACATTAAAAATTATTTTTAATACACAGTTGGAAATTAGTAGCAAGGCATGGTAACATCAGTCTTATGTTCCAGTTTTCCTTTTCAAACCCTAAGCATATTTCCCTTCTGCCTCCTCTTTGTTTAATTTTTTTTTTTTTTTATATCATACTCAGAAAGGAAGTGCTTTTAACTTCAAACACACAATTACCATGCTGCAAACTATATGACAGATTCCACTGTTTTGCAATTCATGACTACATTGTTTCTAGGAAAACTAATACTAAAACCCTCCTGGTTGTTGTTGTTGGTTTTTTTGTTTGGTTGGTTTGTTTGGGGCTTTTTTTTTTTTTTTTTTTTTTTTTTTTTTTTTTTGGGGGGGGGGGGATGTATTTTTGGTTTTTTTGGTTGGGTTTTTTGGTTTTTTTTTTTCTTTTATGGTGGACCGTGAGCTCAGAATGAAAGTTTTGATCATCTGAGGGATTCATATCATATTCTTCCTCTGTGGATTTGCTGTTGTCTCCATAGTCTTTCAGGATGTGGAAGTGAAAAAACAAGCTGTACAGCAAGAGAAATATGAAGACTTCATCTAGAGTCAGTCTCCAGAGGCTTCTGACCTGCAGCTGAAGGAAATGGGTTTTAGGGGATTTGTGTGGATTGCTGTCAAAACTAAGCATGAAGTTGAACCCTCAAATGCTTACACGGTCTGAGATGTGTGTGCTATGTGTTAAACATTACAGTTTCTTAGGTCTTTTGCACTGTCCCACATGGTTACAGTTAACAAGGAGGAAGCACTCATGATGTGTATGGGAATGGGCAGAGAAAGCTGGAGCTTTCTTGGTCAATGAAAATTGAAAATGACAGACATCCGGTATGTGATGAGACTTAAACACAGGATACCAGGACTCATCCAACTTGGGAATTTGAAAACAACTGGCAAATGGAGTATATTCTCACAAGACAAATCCAAGTGGAAGCAGTTATATTGGGATGGATTGGAGACATCTGAAAAACCAGAGAAAAGGTATAGTGATGCTTTTCACAGAAATCAGGATGGCCCAGGGCTGAATGGACTGGCCTGGAGTAGGGCTTGGAATTGCTGGACATATCCAAGACTCTCCAATTGCTCTTTCTAGCTATAACTTAAGGATAGTGGTATTGTCTGTCTTTGTAAAGTTCATTGCAATATTCCACAGAAAGCACGCAGTTACCATTTTTAATTTCTGCAGACCAGAGATTCCTAAATTCAATTGTTTACATACATGCAGGTGGCAGCAGCAACTTTTCGCTTCCTTAATTGACAAATGATCTTTTGCAAATTTAACTATGACTCAGACTTGACATTACACTTTAATGACTCATATTCAGTAGGAGTTGAAGCGGAAGACTGTACCATTTGTGTTTGTTTGTTTGTTCCTGTGTTAATACAGGATGGAAACTGTTCCTCTATTGCTCCAGGACATTATAAATTTTGCAACATATAGCAAGGACTTTAACTAGGTTTATAAAAGACAAATATTAATCTAATGGCACCTGAAAGCTGTTATGGTTATTGCCCATGTCTGAGAGGTTGAAGGAAATAGTATGTAATTGGTATTATGATTTAAATATATGAAAGAAACTCTGGTAAGATTAGTATTTTGTAAAGGATAAATAAAAGTAGGTGTTTCCTGTTTTAAAATGAATCTTAAAATTGGATCTCTTTCACTAATATAAAATAATGCCGAATTTTATGATGGAGTCACTCTCTGAGGAGCCCCACTTCCATCTGTCTCATGGCCTGAACTGGATCCCCATTGATTTTCTGGTATCCACATTATTGTAAAATACTTCTGTAGCAACAGTATTTAGAAGCAGAAGGATTAGTGTGCACCATACTGAGTGCACTACAAACTCACATGTACACAGAATTTGTGGCCTAAGATGCTCACTGTTCAGGGTGACAGGTTATGACTCTCAGAAGGGTTAACAAAACACACACAGCAAGAGTATGGCCAGCAGTACAAGTGACATCCATCATTTTCCAGTTACTGTTTTCATAGACACTCAATGGATCTGTGTAATAGAGAGGCCTCTGTAATATGTCCACAAGGGGAGGGAATTAATGTTAAAGGAACTCGGATCCATAGGAGCAGAATCTAAGCTACTTTAAGCTGTTTCCACAAATAATATCACAGCAAGAATGAGCCACAGAGCAGGAGATGTATCAATAACCCCTTTGGTGAACACTCTGATCATTTCAACACCTACAGGTGCAAGGCCAGGGATCAGAAGAAATGAGAGGGCCAACTGGCCACCTTCCTATCCAGTTCTCCTCAAAAACTAACAGGCACTAACTGTGTTTTTTTCCAGACTCAAGTAGGGTAGACAAAGAAAATGGAAGACAGAGCTGATCTTAACTATTAGAAGAGCAGAACAGACACGCCTGAAATTTCCAGATGAGAAGTAGTCGTAAGAGAGAAGTGGAGATGTAAAAGAGGGAGACACAGTCACTGAGGTCAGTGGATGTCAGGACTGAAGCAGCACAGACAAGAGGTGAGGCAGAATCATGGGAAAACATGGCACGTGTTGCTGTAGCTGTTGGGTGTCTGTCAAAACCAGCACAAACCAAACAAGTCCTGGGGGAGTGGCTTTCTGCTTCTCCTTAGGAATTCATGACAAACAGCTACTGGTAGTGGTGGCTACTTTTGTAAAATGTAAAATTACTCACAGGCCATTTTTCAATTACTCACAGTCTATATTTTTCAATGTAGACTCACGTGCAATGCAGACATTTTGGGGTAAGATTTATACTGAGATCTGAGAAACCCTTAGAGATGATGACATGTTCAGAGCAGCATTGGGAAAGGCTCCCCAAACACTCACCCAAGCCCCACGCTGCTAGAGTTACAACACTGCCCACGTGGCAAGCCCCAACTCCACCAAAGCAGTAACTGAGTGTAACCCACATTCCTGAAAAGATTTCTGTGCCTTCTCCTGCTGGGCACTCCTGCCTTATGCAGGTTTTCCTCCCCCAGCACTCACCGTCCGTGATTCCCTCCCGGCGATGAGGCAAAGCGGGCTGCTCCAAACGTCCGCCCTTGTGTTTTTTCGTGGGCCTCGGCCTCTGACCCTGATTGACAGCTGCACTGGTGTTGCTGTCAGTAGAAAAAGGACTGCCTGGCCGAGGTCTCTGAGAGGAAGAATATGCTTTGCCTAAAGAAGAAGAAAAAAAAAAAANCCAGATGAAAAAATGTTATTGCCTTGAAATGGGCTGTTCTATTAATGTCTGCTCCGAAACATTAAATCAGGTCTAATTCTCAGAGGCAGGTCCCCTCAAGGCACCCACTGATAATAACTGCTTTAAGACACCACAACAAGTGAAGTAGAGAAACTTGGCACTCTTCTGTCTTTAACTTTTATAATTAAAATTATTCCATCTGTTGTGATAAAACTACTGTATGCCATGTAACTCCTACCTGCTCTGTGTGCTGAACAGATGTGTCATAACAACTCCTCAGCCTTGAACAGGGAAGGAAAACAGTTCTGCAATCATATCAAATTTATCTCCTCCTGCCTTCCACTTTCATGTTTTCTGAGCCAGATTCCCATTTTAGGGGCTCCCATATGCACTGTGAATCTGGAGTAACTCCAGCGAGATAAACATAACTGATTTTGCAAGCTATGTAGCATTGTAGCACTGTATACTTAAGGGCTCTCTTTTCTCAAGAAATAAAAATGGAGGTATATTTAAATGCTAAAATTTTCCAGTTAATTTTCAGTACTTTTATTTGTTAAAAACATGTCTTTTGACCTCAGATTTATTTATATATATATTTTTATATCTGTTGAATATATATATATGTTATTCAAGCTATATGATTTCTTTTAAAGAAATATCTTTGATGCTGTTCTATGGAGCAGATGATTAAAAGCCTCGGAATTTAAAGAGCTACATTTACATTTACTACATCCATGTCCTCTTATTCTGATCTTTTTATTCTGTTAACTAGACTTAATATTTAATGATAACTGATGAAAACTAAAAATCACCATCTCTGACTTTCTTTTGTTCATGTATATGTCGTTCCTGCAAAATTTTGAAGATGTTAACATCTTAATTCATTTAGAATTGGTAATTAAAATTCTTACATACTTTAATGCTATCTGCAGTCCAAACTTCTGATCTTTCAGTGATGTTTTAGGCCCAAATGGTGTAAGAGATGATAGAAAGTGGCAAAATGGGTGATTGCTATTTTTCTGGTCAACTCAGCCCATGGTAGGAAGAAGGTCTTTTTATCCTCTGGTTAACTTAGACCATGGTACACCCTGAAGTGTGTTTTGTTTTCTAGTAAAACCTTCCAACAGATGTGCTTACTTCCAGTGTGCTGTCACATACAACCTGATCTAGAAAAGCCTAACTGGGAGTAATAAGCAGCTCAGCATCCTATTTGAAACATTCTCAGCACCAAGAGGGCAAGGTGATAAAGTAGCCATAATCTCTCTAACATGTTGTTTCACATTAATACACACATGTTAGGATAATAATTCACTGTTTGGCTTCAGAGATTTCGTGACTGTCTCAGGCTTGATCTTCTGCCTTCTGACTGTTGTGCACCCTGAGGAGGGCATTGCTCCCAGGCAGACTTTTCCCCAGCTGCACATCCCTGCCAGCTATTGGAGATTACCACGTTTGAAGTCCTCATTTGGGCATTCCCTAACCCTCCTCTACAAAAAAAAAAAAAAAAA
>WEIU01022675.1:134778-152622 GCA_013389925.1 Aegithalos caudatus
AAAAAAAAAAAAAAAAAGAGCCCAATTGAATTTACATAGTCTGAAAACAATGCCTTTGCTAACCTAGCTCATTTTAACCAAAATTGGGTTACAGAACACCCGCCCAAGCAGCTAATTCTGGAGCTGGGAGAAAGCAAGGAATAAGCACTCGGGAACATTAACCTCTATAGCTGGCACAGCTGCAGCCAGACAAAGACAAGTGATCAAGCTCTTGTTTCATGGATAAGGATTACACAGCAGATGAACACATATAAAATATTAAAATTTCATTTAAAAATAAAAATTAAAAAAAGATTCCTAATGCAAAGAAATTCAGATGTGAGCCTGAAATTCCATCCCAGCTCACAGCACGCTGCACAGATGTTTTGCAAAAATAAACTCACAACATGCAAGTGCAACTAGTGAGTGCAGGATGCAGATTCTTCACACTTATTCTTTTGACTAAAGAAATGTGATTATGCTTTCAGAATGCTGGTTTTAAAAAGAAATAGGCACCAAACATTCCCCTTTATCCCTTTGCAAAAATGAGGCAAAATAAATAGCACTGACCTAAATCATACATGGGGCAAACACAAATGATGTGCAGACTCCCAGAGCACATTTTTAAATGCACTTAATAACTGATTAGAGCATCTTGTATTTGTATGCAGCCCTTCCAGTAAGAACTGCTGAGCAGTGTCAGACTTTCTGCAGCAGATTTAGTGTGTTTAAGTGGAGACAAGGATGAATCCACTAATTCTTGATTTAATTTCCCAAGGGTGTTAAAAAGGAAAGCTGTTTGAACTTCATGGCAAATCACATGATGGCTTCTGGAAACTGGAATCAAAGTGTCTGGCAGGAGAGACACATTGCATCTGGATTCACCAGTGCTTGGCAATCAAACATTCCCACGTGAGGCTATCAAGCTGGACATCTCCTTTAGCATCTACTGCTGAGAGTATTTCACAGCTGTTCCAAATGGGTGAAAATAACTGTCCAGACTGCAGAGGAATGAAGAGTCAGGACCTTCAGGCTCCCTTCAGAGCAATGAGCAGAATAACCCTGCTGCTTCTGCACTGCCAGACACGGTGCTGCACTCTGGGGGGGCTGCTGTGGGGCAGCAGGGCTGTGACAGGGATGTGTGACAGAGCCACCCTGCCCTGGGAGGTGACACATCCTAATGACACTGCAGTGAGCAGAGGGGCACTTCTATTTGCTGAGGTCTCTGCCAGGAAAAGAAGGGAAGGCTGTTTGTTTACATGTGGGTTTTTATTTTATTTCCATTTAGCCTGCTGGATCATTAAGAGAATAAGAGGGTAATAATCATAAAGTGTCTACCACAACTGCTGGATCCCTTTTTGTACCCTATGTTCTAATGGTCTGTCTGAGGAATTTCACACATACTCACTTTAACTGCATTTGTGACCTAATCAAGCTAGGAAAATACAACTAACAAGGGGACTCTCATCCTTTCCTTCTAGTTTCCATTCACATAGCTATAATAAAACATCATATTTATTCTAAAGTTTCTGTATTTTTGTGTCCATTTACTTGTTATGTGTGTGCTTGTGGTGGAAACTGCATTTGGCAAAGGTTTGATACAAGTGACAGCAATTTTGATGAATTTTTGCATTAACTTTTACTGGAGTAAACATCACCAAAAAAAAGAGTGGAGAAGATTTGCTCTCCTTTCATTCAGAACCTGAAAGACTCTTCAAGGAAAACAGTATATTTTAAATTATGGTTTGTTCAGATGTGTCTATACTAAATAAGTTAAGGTCTACATGAGTTTTCTTGTTTGCTTTTCTTGGTTTTGGGTTGGTGGTTCTTGTTTGTTTGTTTGTTTGTTTGTTGTTTGTTTTTTTGGGTTTTTGTGTGTGTGTGTTTATTTTTGGTTTTGTTGGGCTTTTTTTTTTGTTTGTTTGTTTGTTTGGATTTTTGGTTTTTTTAAGTGATAAGAGAGATTTACTAATTTTCCATTAATAGAAGGAAACAACTGAGGGCTTCAGCTGTGGTGAAATAATTTTTAAGGATGACTATGTCTGACCAAAGCCAGTGATAAAAGTCCCAGTGATTTGAAAAGAGATGGATTTTAGGACTTGGCCATCAATTTTTTCCACTATTCCTAATGTTCCTAAAAGGCAGTCCTTGCCATGAAGTTATTGCATGCAGAAAGCCTATTGTTTTCAGCCCCAACATGTGACTTTCCCTTAAATGCACACATTTTACTGAAAGAGAAACTTCATACCAGACTAATAGTCTAAAAAATTTAAATTACAGAAATACTATGGGACCTGTAATCCAGTATTAGCTGAGTAAACATAACAAAAAATATGACCCAAGTTCATACTCTGCTATTATATTTCTGGATTTGTGGATTTTTAGTTGTTGCTGCTATTTTGACAAGACTAAGGAAATGCAAATGTATCCTTTTTTACCAGAATAAAGATAATGCTTCTTTATATTTTTAGTAGAAACAAGACATATGAAGATTTAAAAATAAGAACTAAAATATATTTAATTTTCATTAATTAATTTCAGAAGATTGGCTGTTTTCAAATGTAATATCCCCTTTACCTGTGTTATATTTTACTTGGCAGATTCAGTTGGCATAACCAAAAATTAAATGTTATCAAAATGTATTAACTTACTGAATTTAAGATTTTTAAAATCAGCTATTAATTAAGCTTTAAACAGTTTGTATTGTTAACAATCAAAGCACACCAATTCACCCCATGCTCAGAAAAACACATTTTTGCAAGATGAATGCGACAGAAGAGCAGAGATAGGGATAACAGTTTAAATGTGACGTTCATCACTGGAAATGTGAATGACTGTGAGGAGATTTTTCAGAAAATGAAATCATCAAAAGCTGCAAGGCAGAATTAGTAATCTCTTCACTGAAATATTAAATGAGCATATGCTAGTAAATCCAGAGCAGAGTCAGCACTGAGGGGAACTGCAGCAGACCAAAGGTGCAGATTAAAAGCTTGAGCTATTCACTACTTCAATTCACTAAAAATTAAACATAACACAAGGTTCCATTTAAAAGACACCCATAAAAGATTCTCCATCCACTTTATCCCATGCATGTTAGACAAGTGTGAGACTCAGTGATGTGAGACTTGCCTGAGAGAAGGATAGGCAGAGACACCCTTCATGCAGAAAGCATCAACTTTGAGTCTACAAACCTGTTCTTGTCAGGCTGGTTCCATCCAGCCTAAACCCAGCTTTATCTGCTGCTGCAACCAGTGCTTGTGCAAAAGTGCCGCTGGTACAGATGGAGTCATCTGAGGAGCTACCTACACTAGATCTATGACTAGAAAAGTTACGGTCCTCATCAGACGCAGAACCCCATCCATTTACCATTGAACCTAAAAACAAATGTAGGGGGCTAGTGAGTGGTGCACATTTGATACTCTTCGTTCATCTAAAGCTTAAAGATCCGCTTCATACATCCTGTCTCAACAGGAAACCCAAAATTCATTTGACAGAGCTTGGTACAGAAGAGCAATATTCGTCTAAACCTTAAACATCCACTTATTGTGTCCTTTCGCAACACAGACCCCAAAGTTTTTCTGAACAGAGTTTGGTACAACAGAGCACTATCAGAGCTAGGTGGAAGCTCATTTGTAGCTTGCTTCATGTAGCTTTGCTAAAAATAATAATAAACAAAATAATACATATTCTCTACAAATGAAAAGGCTCCACAGTAAATTCTTTTGAGAATTAATGCCTTTTTTTTTTTTTTCTTTTTTTTTTTTTTTTTTTTTTTTTTTTTTTTTTCTGTGATTGAATTGAATCTGTCTGGTTTTGTTATTTTTGTTTCAAATCAGTATCTAGTTTGATATGTGCCAAACCAAGTCTTAGTTTTGGACTGCCTATATGTAAGTCTCAGTAGACATGGCTAAAGTCAGACCTGGGCTTCAAGAGCTGTTCTGAACAAGACTGGCAACATGTAATTTTATCAATCAAAACCTTAAAATAAATGAGCAGTTTTAATGGCCTGAAAATAGCTGATCTAAAGTAGTTCACTCTACTGGATTAAAGCAACTTTTTTTAAAGGTTAGAAATAATTAAGATTCAAGAACAGAGCAAATATATGCTCAGATTTAACAGTGAGTCAGTCATAGACCAGTGTTGGCCCCATGGTACCTTCCAACTATGGATTACCACTACTGCAGGAGGGGAAGGTGATAACTACATCACAAAACTGCAATCAGAAAACCAGATACCAGAAAATCCACATGAAAGAAATACAGAAATCTTGACGTAACCAAAATATAAAGAGCAAAATAGAGAAGGAAGGATAAATCTTATTTTCTCTTTGCTTATATTTTCTTTTATTTTTTTCTGAAGCATGAATCAAGCATCAATCAGCTACCCATGAATTTCAAAAGCTATTGCTGGGTTCTTTTTTCTTTATTCCCAAAGTACTGTAATTCTGTTTCTTTCAGGGTTTCAGATGGAGATGGTGGCATTTTGTACTCCTAAAAAGTCCCAGGCTCATTCTGCTCTGTGCAGTGGAGCAGGAGACAAAGGGAAGAGCCAGCAGCAAGTACTCTGCTCAAGAACAGGGCAGTCCTGTCAAATGAGCTACCAAACCCAGGTGAGGTGCAAAGCTTCCAGAGTGCTTTTGGGACCTGAGCTGCTGCATGGCACTGCATGGTGCTGAGATAGTACAGGCACCACACCCATCTCAAAATACCTGAAATGTGCTTTTTAGCAACAGCTATATGTTGAAAAAATAAAAAAAGCCCAGTAAACATCTGAGAATCTGCAGAGAACTGGTTTTCAAAGGCATGAAGATGTGTGTGGAGGGATGTATCATGGCCCTGACTTTACTCAGTTAGCAGAGCTGAATTTCTGTAAATGCACATAAAATGTGTATCAGTACAGTAGCCTTTTTTAAATCCATGTCCAAGAAAGCATCTCTGTGTTTAAAATTGTTAAGTAGTAAATCAATAATGACCTGCTTATTGGTTAATTGATAGGCTAATTAACTAATGGTGGTGTCAAACATTAAAAATGTCCTGCAAAAATAGGTCATGAGTACAATAAATGAATCCTGGAATTCAGTAGCATGCTGCACCACAAAGCCCAAGAACAATGGATTATTTTGTGATGCTGCAGTGACCAAACCTTTTAATGTCAGAGAAATGGCAGGGTATAATAACAAAAACCTGTGCACTCCTCAGATACAAGAAAAGAAACCAAAGAGGTCTGTGGAGGTCTGACAGGCAGAAAGTGTGTGAAGTGCAACAGAGAGTGACAGAGTTTGATTCTGCTTGCCAAAAGTACACATAAAATTGTTCTTTTCCAAACAGACTCAACCTGATGCAGCAGACAGATGTGAGGGAGCCCAGATAACAGCAAGGGAAGGCTAAAACTGAATTTCCACTGAGAAGACATTTTCTGAACTATCAAAGTGCAGTAGGACATCACAGAGAATGGAGAGCAAAGATGTTTAGCAACAGTTATTGATAATGTCTGAAAAGAGATACTACAGATAAAACACTTAATGAAGATGTAAGAAAATGAAATGCTATAATTGAGGATATTTTCAAACAATAACACAGACATATTCCACAAAATATGTGAGCACAAGCTGAAACATAAAAATGTAACTAGAGCTACACATACACATATCAAAGGATGATACTTGGATGCTAAAAACTTAAGACACGTGCCATTAATTTCAGGGCCCATGGGTTTTGTGTCATATATTCTATTGTCTATGTAGAGACATATGAAATCCTATACAGAGCACTTTTTGTTTTCAGTGTCATGGTCCATGAGACCATGGATGTTTTAAAAGAACTTTTAATATTTTCTTGCTCACATTGCTTTGTCTATTTGCTAACCACAGCTGTTGTACAACATGGTAACTTTCAGGGTATGTGTAATAGCTGTTTTTCATTTTTGTTAATCAGTCAAAAAAATCTTGAAAATCTGCAAAAGGACATAGTGTGTGAATACAGCTATTGTTCTACACACTCGTAGACATGCCAATTTTTCTAAAATTACCTACATTTTTCTTATCAGTTTGCCAGTTTTCTAAGCTAACCCTATAAAAAAGCCCTGTTCCTCAACTCCTCCACATTCCCACAGACAGCAAGTATTAGCAAGGCTGGGAATAGTGCACTCTGGCTATGGATCACTCCTCCTTCCCTTCTCCTCCAGCAGCTGTTCTAGGAGGGACCTGTCATACTGGAAGCTCTGTTCTTGCAAGGACATGAGTTTTACTGAGACATCATGACCCCACCTGGAGTTCTGCACCCATTTCTGGTCCCTGGCACAAGGCAGACATGGCCCTGTTCAAGGGTGTCCAGAGAGGAGCCACAACAACAACAGAGTGTTGGAACCCCTCTTCTGTGAAGGGTGGGACAGCTGGGGTTGTTCAGCCTGGAGAAGAGAGGGCTCTGGGGATAATCTTCCTGCAGCATTTCAGGGTGGGGTCATTACAAAACCTTTCTGCTAAGGCCTGTAGGGACAGGACAAGGAATAGTATTTTCAAATTGAGAGAAGGTTTAGATTATACATAAGGAAGAAATTCTTTACTGTAAGGGTAGTAAGGCACTGGAACAGGTTGCCCAGAAAAACTGTGGATGTTCCAATCCTGGGAGTGTTCAAGGCCAGGCTGGATGGGGCTCTGAGCAACCTGATCTGATAGAAAGTCCAAGCTGTCCATGGTAGGGGGGTTGGAACAAGATGACCTTTAGAAGTCCCTCCTAGTCCAAACCATTCCACATTACTTCTGGTTGCTGGGAGCAACTTTTTATATAGAAACATTTTCTAACTGCTGAAGTCAGCAAAATACCCTGAGATACGTACAGCACCCACAGCTGTGTGTGACTAGGGAGCTAAAGGCAAAATCTCTACGTTATTTCTACTGATTCCTGAGCTATTCAGTTTCCCTGCATAAACCATTTCTTTTCCCCAGCAAAACCTGCAGCAGTAACTCCCATTTTGCTCTGACCTGCAGAGGTGTAGACATTGCCCAGAAGGCTTGTGAGTGCTGGAGCCCAGCCCGGGCACCTCAGGCCACCACACAGCTGTGTTAACACAGCACACGTGGTGACTGCTTCTTTAAAGGCATCCACTGGCCTCCTGCTTTCCAAATCAGATGCACATTTGTTTTTCTCTGAATAAAGGCAGAATAAGAGATGCTGACATTCCTTTCAGATCAACTGTGCATTTTGAAATGGGATGAAACAGGCTTTTAGTGTCTTCTTTACATGCAGCTCACTATGTGTTTTCCAAGAGCACATTTGAGTTTTTACGCTTTCTGGCAACTGTAAATTTTACTCTTGCTGACAGCAGCAGTAAATGCTTTATGCAGAACAAAATCAGCTCTGTGAAAAGTTGAACTCTGTTTTCTTGCTCCATAAAATATCTCTTGGTGCTAATGCAAACAGAAAGCTTCTTTGCTCTCAGGGAAAGGTGAGGGAAACAGAGGTGCCAGCTTCTAGTAGACTACATGCTACTGCTTTTAGTGGCATTTTGCTGGCAATAAAAATGCTATTCTTCTTTGTAAAGTGCACTGTTGCTTTACTTAAAAACAATAATAAAAAAGTCTAATGCACCTGTGAAATAAAAACTGCTCACAACAAACCTGGCACTTCTGAGAATTCCATTAGGTACTTTTTTGCATCTACCAACCTCTGTATGCTTCATGGTTTTTTTCCTTTGCAAGACCACCCAGCACATATTAATGTTAATTCCCTGCTCCTCTGCAGTTTTTAAATGGAACAGGGATAGACTGCTTAGGTTTCTGAAGTGTGGGTGACATCCTTGGGGACTGATGCTACTTCAGCTGAAATCAGTTACAGAATTCTTTTAGCCTTTGTACAGGAGAAAGATATTATCCTCTCTTGGATATGTCTGAGCACTGTCATGATTATACAGCAGGAATGCCCACTGATTTTGGTGGAAGTGATGCAATAGAAGGGGCAATAGTCATTGTACCATCAAAATAAGGAAGAATAATAAAAGTGTTTGAATGCAGAATCTAAATATGATCACTCTTCCAAAAACTAGACTTTGTTTTTAACTTTCCTCCAGCATAAATGCCATGTATTTAAATGTTTACATCTGGAATAAACCTCTAAGTTTAAAATGTTTTATTTTTGGGCAGAAAACACTAAAAAAAGAAGGAAAAAAACCATACGTAGATATTCAGCACTTCACAGGTCCAATGATAATTAATGACCTTCATAAACATCTAATGAAAAATGAATTTATGTCACTTAGGCAAATTTATTTCTGTTTGCATTCCATCCTTCTAGATTTTTTGGTTTCCATATTGCTGAAAGGCACAAAAAAATCTCAAATTTATTCAAGCTGTTAGAAAAGAAATGCGCACAGAACATTAAGTAGTTGCTCAAATGTTGCTGAGCAGTAAAATACTATGATAAAGTGGCAACTTGCTGTGTCTCTATTACTTCTTCAGCACTAAAATTAATTTATGATCAGTCATCAATTCATTTACATGTCATTTTATGCTAAATCTATCGTTGCTGATGAATGCATATCCCTAGATCCATTAAGCCAGAGTAAAGTCTGTGCTTTATAATATGACCCTGCTAATTGTTGCATTACCATTTTTATGAGATACAAAAAGTAGCAGTTTCCTATTTTCTGAGCACATATTTAATCCATGAAGCACATTCTTCCTATTAAATGCAATCTGTCTAACTGCTTATAAAATAGAATCTTTTGCAATAGGTATCCCTAAGCAAATCAATACAAATATCGAGCTCTGCCATGGTAAAATATGGCTCATGAAAATGATATTGTGCAGTTTTTGAGAATTATTCCATTTGTGCTCAGACACAGTGAATGAACAGCCTTTTCCATACAGACAGTGATCAGTGAATCTTTTAACCAAAACATGTCAAATAAGGGATACTCTTCCTTGCTGACCTAAACAATCTACAGAATTTTTTTATAATTTAGATCTATATAATTATATTGAAAAAAAAAAATGTTGCCCATTTGTTGAGGCACTGTTTACAAGAATATCTCTGTTTGTATCAGTTTGTGTCAGCTAAGTAGAAGAGGTCTTGCTCTAATTTCCATGCTTGTTATTGAGTCAAACTCTTCCCTCAGTCAAAATGCACCAGGACTGAAGACACAACAGCTCTCACAACCAGCTTCACTGGTGATGGTAAGGAGATAAGAGATAAGGAGAGGGAAAAGAAATCCCCAAACCATAACACTTTGACCTGAAAAAACCTAGGCTTGCTCTTACTGATTTCAGTGAGAAGCAAATTAATTTCTTCTACAGTTGTCATATGCAATCAATTAAGTCTATTAAAGGAGAATAATGCAACAGACTTTTTGTGGCCATTCATGCCATAACTCTGCACAGCAATTCATTAAAAAGGCAAACATTAAACATAAGAGAAAAAAAAACCACATTCTTCAATGTGTCTCTGAAAGCACAAAATAACCCTAAATAATTAAGAACTAAAATTTAAGTGAGCAAAAATTTTACCAGTGTTTTTTGGTTCTTTCTTTCTATTTTTAAAGCAGATTCAGTAACTCAATATCCTAACAACCTATACTAGGAGTGAAGCAAAACCTTAGCTTTAATTTCACATTACATCCCACAAATGTTCAAATCTAAACCTCCCTCCCTGAGTTCTCTTTGTGATATCTGGAGAATGTTAAAATACAGTTCCTGTGCACTCCTCCTCTTTTCACTTTATTATACACGTCAACATTATGTCTCTGCCACCTGCAAAGAAACAAGCTTAATAGTGCAGATTAAATCCTTGTTTGAATCTTCAGTTAGCTGTGACTAAAACTCAAGGGCCTGGAAGACAATTTGACTTTTAAACAGTTTAAAGGAGCAGCATTGTGGTATCAGAGGGATTCAGTAGTTTGTGCTTTGGCTCACGCAGTGCCAGTGCTTCCCCTTAGAGAATCCCACATTTGGCACTGCAGGAAATCCTTGTTCTCAGCTCAGCCATGAAGAACAAAGCCCCATTTCAGTGCAAGTGTTGGTATCTTTGAGGCATTGCTGAGGCTTGCTAACACTACAAGGTGAGGAACCTCACCCTGCTCCCTCCACAGCAACTCTGTTTGGAGGAAGGGATGTCAATTTAGATTTCTCACAAACACTGAACTCCCAGGGCACTTCAGAATGAACAGAAATATTGCTTCATCTGGGTCAGCTGTTCTCATTTGCCTCCCTTTTCAAATACATTTAGTGAAGTAAAAACATGATCTATAAATTCCTAGAAAAATGCTGGCTGAAGTCACCAAAGGCTCTGTGAAAAGAAGTAGCTTATATATTCTCAGCACAAGAATGAACAATTTAGTTGTTCTATGGTATTTTAAAAGCAATCAAATTGAAGAATGAGAAACAGCTTGGGAACAACACAGGCAATTTGCTATACCCTCCTTAACACCATCAAACACAGCCTAGAAGAATTAACAGAAATAGATAAACTAAAATTAAAATTCTCTTAAAAAAAAAATGGACAATTGCCAAAAAAATAGGCAATTTCTTTCCACCATTAGAAAGAAACCAAGCCCAATGCAAACTCTTCTAAAATCAATATTTTACTCATATAGTAACTGAAGAAAAGTGTATTTTTGCTATTTGGAGATTGTGCCATCTTACAGACCCTTTAGGCTAACACTCTGGGTGTATTGTAAGGCTATCATTCCTTAATTAAATCAATCTAAATGTTGGCTAAGTGCTATAGGGGCAGTCTATAATTTTGCTTCCCTTCCAGCTGCACATTCCCTTCCTGCAGTGCCAGCACACACCTTGCCATGCAGTGAACCACACCAAGGAACAAATCCAGTAATTAAACAAGTTAAAGAAAAGGTAAAAGCAAAACCTTAATTTTCAGCTGGATGAGGCCACATGAAGTTAGTGGTGGTGGTGAGTGGAAGTGTATTTAGATTACCTTAAGTATACTCCCAGTCTACACTATCAAGTTCTGCCAAATTTCTTCCAAAATATCAAGAAGTCTTTAACACTCCAGTAAGTTAAGTAAATTAAGACATTTAACACTCCAAAAATTAATCAAGATTTTAAAATATTATAACAAGTTTGAAGGTTATTCATAAAAGTATAAATTTTACTAAGCACTAAAGTTTCAAATTGGAGCAGGAATACAACTATTACTTATTTGCTCTAGGGAGGGTGCTCCAAAATATAAAGTGAAGATGCAAATGTGGAAACATTCGTTTTCTGATTTACAGATACATAAGCATTGCTATATTAATGTATACCAAGTGAAAAATGTATACCAACCTGTTTTTTTCAGAATTTATTTATTGCTGTTCTACCAGTGCAAAATTCCTAGTGAATTGCTAACAGAAAGGCTTCTGAGCCATTAGTGAGATATGCAAAAATATGCAGAATTATAGCCTGAAGGAGATTACACTGGAAATTCAAGCAAAGTGAGTTAACATACTCATGCACTAAGAAGTTAACCTTCTCAATTCAGGGATTTAAACTTTAACTCTGCGGCCTTCAGTTGCATCTGGATTTCAAATCACAGCAGCAGAGATACAATTCTTAAATCTTTATTAGATTGGCAAGCAGTCTGGCTCTAGGGTGAAGGAAAACCTGGAAGGTGGGATTAAGCTACACACTATTTCATTCAACAAGGGAAAGGAAGAAAATGATTGATGCTCCATCACTGTCATATTCCTGCAGTGTTTTTAGATTAGAAACCCTTAAGTATGAGTGCAAAAGCCTTGGAATTTCAGAGGTCCAGACAAAGATGGAATTCAGTGGTGCTATGGTAGGAAGTTGCTCTGAACAGGTCTCCCTTGAGGTAAAACCAACAATCAGTGTTTTCTGAGATCAAAAACTGAAGCAGCACTCATTAACACTGTGGCATTGGGCATATTTGGGTCTCCAGCACAGCTTCACATTATGGACACAGTACATTGTATAGAGGCCCTTGGTCAACTTAAAGAGAACTACACTGATGTTTACAAAAAGGACATGATGTCCATATAAAAATCTGTATTTTTAAAAATCAATGTCTTTCACTGCCTACATGTCACCAACAGCAATTTAATTCATTCAAATTCCCTGCATTAGTTTATTATAGCAGGCCTTTCCAGGTCCCCTTTGATGATGATGGAGCTTTCCAAGGCATGCAAAGGACAGGAAGAAGTGAGGGAAGGAGGGTCAGAATTATTAAATAGATTTTCTAAAAGAGAACAATTACTAAATTCAGCAATACAAAGTACATTCAAAATACATATTTTCCTATGTAAATGTTGTATTTACTCTAGAAATAAATGTTGTGCCAATCTAGCTACACTTACTCTGAAGTATTTTAACTGCCTTGTGTTCATCTCGGAAAGCATTTGCCCAGCAGAATATCTAAAAGTGCTTTAAGATAACATTTTTATGCTGCTTCTGATTTATGAAATATATATTGCTAAGCTGAGGTCTTCCCCCTCCTTTTTATGTAACTGCCTTGCTTGTCCAGTAGAATGAACCTTAAATGAAAGCTAGAATATAACTAAAGTTTCTTTCAAGTCTTTAAAGCTTGTTAAAATTCATGAATTTCCTTATCATTTTGCAGCAAAGCGAAGTATTTCCAAATCCTTCTTTAACTTTAGCGTTTAGTATTAACATATTAAATGTTACAGAAATCAAGTGGAATAAATTTTCACTTAGAAATTGTCCAAATGGTGATGCATTTTACTGGTAGTACCAAGCTTGTGTCACTGTGTTTGGTTACCTGTCACAGAGCTGTCTAGATTGTCCATACTGGAGCCTGGAGTATGCTCTAGACCTCTTAGTGGCCTACTGATTTCTACAGTTTCTTCTTCAAGATCATCCTCATCATCATCGTCATCTGGAACATCTGTTTCCAAATCTGAAATGAGGTTTCCAGATACGTATCCTAGGGGAGGAACTGGAGCCTGAGGAGGTTGTGTATTGCTTTGGATGTGCCTACACAAACAAACAGGAAAAGTTATCAGAATGGATGAGACTTTGCAGCCCATGATCAACAAAACACAAGCCTTTAAACAAGTCCTGAAGTAGATTTACAAAACGTGCTTGGTTAGGCCAAACTCAAGAGAAGTCAGTTATTCACCACAGCTTCTAATACCAGAGGGCCTGCACACTATCCAGTCTTAAAGAAAAAGAATAAAGACAAAATCCTCTAGGAGGAGAAGGTCAGGATTGTCTTCTCACAGATGAAGAGTGGCAGGCAGAGGCTACAAAAATCAGGTAGGAAACCCATGTAAAAGAACAATTCCAAATCCCAGCCTAGCGTATAAGTGTCTCACCCAATATTCCCCCTTGCAAATCACACATTGAACCAAAGTTAAATCTCACTTCTTCTGCTTAAAGAGATGCAGTGCCTGAAGCGAAAGTCACCCTAAAGAGGAGGAAATGGCCAGTAGGACAGAAGAAATTTTCAAGTCCAATGAACGCATCATCAGCGAGGCCTTTTCATTTTGCTTTATTCCAAGAAGCTTAATTGATTTAATTGCAGCAGTATTAGGGCACGCATGTGTGAAATTACTGCATGCAGCAATCACATAAAACATTTAAAAAAAAAAAAAAAAAAAGACAAAAAAGCAGCCACAGGACAGCTAAATGGCCAAAAGCAAGCATGGGATTCAGAATTTGATCTGCTTGGTCTCTGAGAGAAAAGAACACCATCAGCTTTCAGAGCTGCATTCCCCACAGCACAACAGGTACACAGCAAGCTGTGCCAGGGGAGCCAGGCATGACTGGCCTTGGCACAAGAGCATGTACCATGCTTGAAATTGCTAACTTAGGCACGTGGGAATCCTTGGGTGGCTCTACATGAGGTGCCATGACCTGATTTGAATCGGCAGCACTCTGGATGGGATCCAGGATTCTGCTGGTCTCTTGCTTGGACATCAGTAGAACTGAAGAAATTACAATTGTCACCTGTTTGGCTCCCAGCTACAATACATTTTCAGTGGAAACTTTGTGCTGAATTATTGCCTACGTGAATGAATTCTCTTTATTCAATTAGCTTTTTAAAAAAAAATCATAATATAAATTTATCAGATATGTGAAAGTCATGGTAAATGTTATGTACCACTGGTAACTTTCTCCACCTCACTGTAGGTTTTAACTTATTGCTTATTCTGAGTCTTATTTCCAGAACAAGTGTTTCCTTTCTGACATATAACCCCCTTCTGATTAACAGTTATTGAACACTCTTCTGCCTGGACACCAGGTTTTTAGTGTTCTGCTTGGTGTTCAAAACACTGGGGCACTAAAGGACATTACCACCTAACTAACCCTCAATAAACAGTGTGATTAGCTCCTAATCAAGCAAAATGCTTAAGTATATGTTTAATGTTAAGCTTGTGATAGAACAATTGAAGTCAATTTCTCATGTACTCATAGTTAAGCATATACTTAAGTGATTTGCTGGATCAAGGCCATAATGATTATGTACTTTTCCAGTAATCTCTAATGGGCTCTTTCTTCAATTCCTAGTTGGCTGATCTCTGTATTTCTCAGTTGCTACTCCCACAGCAACCTGACAGGTATCATTTTGCTGTTTAATTCTCCCCTGTTTCTACAGTGAACAGGTTAACTTTGTGAAAAGAAGACTAAAAAATATTCCCTCCCAGTCAAAACAATGGAGGGCCTTCTACTAACTTTGACTAGCATGATACATATCCAGCCAAACAACAAAAATATATTAAAAATGCCACTCATAAAAATCACTTGTATGTAAAAATCACCCTCAGCATTTAGCCCAATACCCAAAATGCATGAAAAAAAGTTATGTCCTTGTTATTTTTTTTCCTGGAGTTTCAGGCTCAATTCCTGTGACTTTACACGAGAGCGACACTAAAATCTGTATAATCCTAAGCACATTATGAAACTTCCCAATCAATTTTCATTCCTCCAAAAAGGGAGCAAGACCTTTCCTGCCAGCTGCACGAGGCATTGGTGCAGCGTCCTGCTCCATTATCCATGCCTGGACCGGTTTGGAGGGCGTAGGAAGGGTAACAGCTGCACAATGCAGCAGCGACTGCCCGTGCTGGCAGGGTGTGCATCTGTGTGCTGGCTCAGAAGCCAGTACCTTCCACAGGCCAGGTCTGGCTGCTGCCTGGGATTTGGGTCTGTCCCACAGGCAGGCTGGGCTCGGCGCTTGGCTGCAGCGGGTCCCAGGTACCCTGTTGACTGAGTGCAGATTGCAGACAAGCCCCGAGGCTTCCACGGTGTCCAGGGAAAACAGCTGGCTTCGGTTTGGCAGCGCCTGCCTACCTGCCTGATGCATTTATGGGAGCTCAAGCTGAATAGCTTCGTGGCTTTATTTACCAGGGAAGAAAGGCTGCTCCTCTGCTGGCAGCGTGCCATTCAGTAACTCTGCTCTGCTCTGCTCCGCCGAGAGTCGCGGGCTTTGTCTGGGTAGAAGAGTTGTAAAAGGACAACTGCTGCTCAGGGAACATCCAGGAAGCAACTGACCTTCACCACATCCCCAGCCTGCTGCAGTTGACAAGTTCTTTTTCAGTCCCTGAAGAGACTGCTTCTGTTTGTTTTGCAGGGGAAATGTTACTGTGGTATTTGCTTGCTCTTCCTTTAAATAGGCATAAAGAGCTCTGAAATACGGTAGATGCATCCTATAAATACTAACAACTTCCTTTCTGCTGTTTCTGGGTTTTTCCTACAGATCAGAAATTCTCATGGTAGTTCAAAGTACAAAGATGCAAATGCTTCGTTCTCATGTGACACAGTGTAAAAGCTGCCACATTGTTGTTTCAAGAGACCATCATTAATTTAATCAGGAATTTAGACTCTCATCATTCTTGAAAATCCTAAAAAATTCCTGTTTTCTGCTAGCCTGAAAAGAGAGTAGTCACAACTGCATAAAAGCTGTCAAGAGGTGGGTAATAACTACTTAGCTGAAAAGGTGCAAATTTTGGAGGAATATTGTTTTTACATGTTTTTAGACAAAAATTAGAATATTACCAAGTATTATGATTTAAAAAGCACATAGGGATGCGTAAGGCCTTCCAACTGTGGCCTGACAAGTTTTTCTATTTCTTCTTCCATTTTACTTCTTTGTAAATATAATTGAAACGCTGTTGATCACAGTCATTATTTATGTCAAAAAGGAATGCTATTGTTATTATTAATATTGTTATTATTATTATTTCATTTCCCCTGATCACAGGTGACCCCTTCAAACATTTACCATGTCTGCTTTGCTATATCAAACTGGTAAGCCCTTGTTAACTCATCAAGATGAGCTTGAAGCATTGGCTGCATCTCCTCTCGTGGGGAAGGCGTGAGGGTTGCAGTCGACTGTTGCCCAAAGGAGATGGCAGGAGATGAAGCTACTCCCCGGACAGGAGGTGTGGGGACACGATCATCATCTTCCTCAAGCTCATCCTCCATGCCCTGATGCAGGTAGGTCTGAACTGGCAAAGGCGGACACCAACCATCACTGTCATATCTAAAATAAAAACCAAATAAACTTAGTGCATACCAAAGCTCCTCTCTGCCGCACAGTAGAGGGTGTAGAAGGTGCACAGGATTCCTGCTGCTGTTGGAAACCTTGCACGCTGTGTGTGTTCTAAAATTTAATGTAAATAGGGTCATAATTGCTTAGATTGTCCTTACTGAGTCAGTTCAATTTTTCTCACAACCGATAAGCAACTTGAATGAGATATGCAGCAGAAAAATTACTGACCCATTATCACATTCCTTAATGGTGATTAGATAATGTTACACCACAATCAACAACAAAAATGACCTAACACACTTCCAGGATCATTAACGCAGGAGAATGAATATTGACCTGGACAGGAAAATAGCAGCATTCTTAAAAGGTAGAGCAAGCTTTATGTACTAGCACTTATACATTTATTTCACAGAATCCCAGAAAAAAGCTGAGCTGAAAGGGACCCAGAAAGATCACCAAGTCCAACTCCTGGCCCTGCACAGCACCATCCCCAGGAGTCACACCATGAGCCCAAGAGCATTATCCATTTACTGCCATCCTCCCCTTTATCTGTCTATAAATTTACCATTTGTTTCTGGTTTGGAGCTTAAATAAAAAGCTACACTTTCCTCATAAATTCTGTTCTTCCCACCTTGCACACAGGTATCTCCTGTGATGTGCAATACATCTATGTCACAGCAGCACTGACCCCAGGCATATGCTGTGTCACAGCACCAGCTGATAAGGTACATTAGCACACATGTTGACAGCTCTGCCAGCACCCCACCTCCTAACCAGCCTGTACTGGGACTTACCTAGACAGTGCTACATTTCTGAACACTTTCAACACAGCTGCCCAAAGTAAATGGAAAGATTAGCCACTAGCAGTATGTTTGAATACCAAATTCTTCTCTCTTCAGACATAAAGGGTGTCCTGGTAAGAGTTTGTGCTTTTTGTTGCCTCATACCAAAGGTGTAAGGAGTGGTGCTATATCTGATCAGGGCTAGAAACAATTATATTTTATTACCACTTCTTAATGCAAGTTCTGCCAGCAAGTCAATTCTTTTCAGTCTCTGTACTCATCAGAGGACCTTTCAATTCATTGTTTTATTACAGTATCATCCTGGGATGCTGTCCCTTAGAGACTCTGGCATCATTCCAGGTGGATAGGCCTTAGTGACTGTGGTCATTCCCTGTGCATCATCTCCCCAGAGTAATTCCCTAATCTGAGCACAACTTCAGTTGTACTCAGCTTTGCAGACAATCACACCACTCAAATCCCAGCTGTCTACTTTTCCCATCTTCAAAACATCCAGTCAGACATCAGTCCCTTGAGCATCAGCACACATTTCTTCTTAACTCCTGGTGCATTCCAAAATAACTCAGGATACACAGTTGCTTTAAAAAAAAAAAAAAAAAAAAAAA
>WEIU01022675.1:152634-192656 GCA_013389925.1 Aegithalos caudatus
AAAAAAAAAAAAAAAAAAAAAGCAACCAGACAACCAGACAAGCTCCTTCACTGTCAAACCATCACACACTCTAAAGGCCATTTCCCAAGCAGCATCTAAGTCACTTTATCTTCTTTCCACCTTCAAGGACTGCTGACAAGGTCCTTTTTTCTGCAATGCAGGCAGGCAATGCATTGCACTATACAGTTAATTTCTCAAACCAGCTTAAAAATACTCCTTTAAAGCTTCTGATTTGGAAGGAAGGATTTACCAATTTCCCAGAGAAAAATGAATTACTGTCAATTTTCTCAAGTGTGAAGCCAGGTTATAAAAAGGTTGGGAACACTGATATGGAGAAGTTGCAAAACCTGTATTATGAAAAGAACATTTACTTTCAGCAAAACACAAAAATTTCTTAAATTAACTAAACTACTTTTTTCCTTATTCAGAAGTCTATAGTCTGTATTTAAATGCACAGATTCAGGACAGCTAAAACAACCTGACTTAATAATCCAAAAGTCCATGCAAAATATATCTGGCAATTCACAACTGTATTAATTTAAATCTCCATATATGTAGGTATAACCATTAATACACAAACACATATGAGCAGAGAAGTGAAAATAAAGGCTGCTTCTTAACATCTGGCCTTTAGGAGAGGTTGAATGATTGATCATTACCATTTTCATAACACAGAGATTTAAAAAAATGTTACATGACACATATTCAACCTTAGCAAACAATTAAGATATGACCATCTGTAATTTGTCTTTCCAAACAACATTTACTCAGGACATTTGCAACTAAGGCTGAAGATACCATCCTAAATCCTGCTGCTAAAAATGTGCAGTGCAACAGTTCTCTCACTTCCTTTTGCTCTCTCAACCTCATGCTTTGCTATAATGCCTTCTTCTTTAAAAGGGACAGGGGAAAAAGACACTCCCCAGTGACTTTTCAGTGGTGAATAAACGAGCTTTGGATGTGCTCGCCTCCTGACCCTGCTCACTTCAAATCCCCAAAGGTCCAGCTTGATAGCAAAAAGGTTTTTTAGTAAAGAGGTTTCTTAGTGAAAAGTTTCTGCACAAGTACTGTATCTTTACCCAAATTTTGTTTGAAATGGAAAGCAGCCTAAGTCTGAAGTTCAGGACATTTGAGATTCAAGATTTCATGTGCAAGAACCTTTGTCTTCTTAATGTAAGGTGTCTGAAAAGCCAAAAGCCCTAACCTTCACTTTAGAGAAAAACAAAATAAATCAAAAGCCCCCAAAAATCAACAAAGAAAAAAAAAAAAACAAACCCACAAACCTAAGAGACTACATAGTAACAACAAGTCACATAAGTGATATAGTTCTAGAAACATCTGGTACCACCATAGTGATTACTGGTCATATCCATGTCCTTTTTCATCTTTTGAGTAAATTCAACATGGTGAAAATGCAACTTTTTTCAAGTACACTTAATGAAGTCCAAGTGCCCTAACTTAATTAGTGACCTCTGATTGTAATTTCATTGTAATTAAGTCCCTAATAAGTTCTGGTTAACAAACATGAGTCTATTTTTCTAGTAGGTTTTATTGTATTGTCAGCACTTCTATAGTAATCTTTTACTATTAAAAAGCCCAATTCATTACTTTAATAGATTTGTTACTTCCAAATATAAAATAAAGGTGAAAGATATGGTCTCAAATTCTGTAAGACTGAGTTACATTACACACATTGTTGCAACAAATGAAGCTTCCCTCCCTGTAACTCACCAGAAAGGACTTTTTGAAGTAAAAAATACTATTTCCTTAACTTTTCATAAAGACAGACAATAAGTATCAAATATATTGATATTCATCAACTAATATTCCATTTTGAGGTGTAATCAATAGCAAGAAATAAACAAACAGCAATATGCTGACTGACTTTTACTGGGTTGGCTCAAGATCATGCATATTATTGGTGAAAAATCAAAGTAATAGATAATGAGTAAAAACCAAGCATTTCTTTACTGTCAAGTTTACAGAAAATCAAGCAAAATCATCTTCTCTGAAAATGGTGGGAAAGGGAGCATGTAATTTTGGGAGCTACTATAGGAAAAGAGAAACTTAATTGGCACAAACAAGCTTTTGCTGAGGTTAAATAGGAATCTATGAGATCCCCAAAGCTACCACATTATATAGCAGGGCTAGTTGGAGTAAGATGATACTCACTTTTTCTTCTGCAATTTATGGAGAAATGGAGGCAAATGCCAACCCTAGTGCCTCTGGGAAGAAGATGGCACAGAAAACTGAGTCTATTTTTTATGTGATAGATTAAGTTAGGTGGTATTTTTAATATAATTTGCTATTGTGCATTATTTTTTGCAACTTAGAAGTCCATGAGTGCTTATAAGGCCACTATGCCTAATCTCTAGCAAGCAAAACTAGGTGTCAAAATTTTTTTGAGTTTTTTTTGGTGATAATCATGCCAATGAAACTCACATTTGAATTTAATTGTTATAGGAAGACACACAGAGAAGAGTAATTCAAAACATAATCAGAGGAAAAACTAATTCTGAATGGTTGTGAACCTGGAGGCTGGCAATTACCTTCTCCTTAAATAACCAATGTTTTCTTGGTGATCAACATTATTCATTCCAGCTAAATTACAGATGCTTTATGCAACTGATGAGTCAAGCCCAGTGTGACAAGGGATTTCTCTATAAGGTATTTCCATTTACCTTTAATGCTATTTCATTGTTGTGAAGAAAATCTAAGAGGTTTGCCCTCCATTGCATAATTGTTTTAGTGAAATGGCTGCACATGGGTTTTATGGATATAAACTGATAAAGACAAAAATTATTGTATGGTGAAACATTTTAAAATTTATTTTAGCCTCTTATAACAGAATACAGAAAACAATGATTATATGAACTTTTTGCCTTGAGATTTAAACAACACTCACCATTAGTAAGGTTATTCATTTTCCATTACTTCAAAATTCTAACTGTAATACACCCTGAATAGGCCTTAATTTTAAAAAGAACTTCGCTGACTAACACAGTCATTTATTGCTCATTTTAAGAGTCAAAGGAGTTGGTATAAACTAAAACAATATGGAATTTTTCCAACTTTAATTATGAAAGTAGTAACGATCAATTCACACTTACAATTGAGATAACACTTGAAATATTTTTATTCAGTAAAGCTATTACAATGTATTCTTAAAAATGTTTAGTCCTTAGGAAATATTGATTAGTCCATGTATTGAAACAGACAGAAATTTGTCCCTGACAGAGAAATTATTCTCAAAGGCTCCAACCGAGCTACCCACACTAAATTATGTTTTTATATACTCTGATTTACCACCCCAGTTTGAAAACCTAGTATATAATTACATTTCATAAAAAGCATTTTGTAATTGCTGTCTGCATAGGAAATGTCTCTTTCCTCTCATTTGGCATTTCTTGTGTGATTTTGTGTCCTTGAGAACAAGTTTGAGCTATGTAGAATTATGAGAAGGTTCCAGAAACTTGGAAGTTGTTTGAATAATAATAAGAAAAGCCTATAATTAGCATGCCTTCCTCAACTGTGAAATTTCTTCTAAAAGCCGATGAGAAGATTATTATCCATTTGTTGATCTTCAAAAATTAATCCAATTTGGTGGGGGCTTTTTTTGTTCTCTTGGCTCCAATATTTTTAAACATCAAAGCAGTGAAAAAATACACAGAACCAGATTATGTCATCCTTACTCACTCTGAGTCCCATCAGCTGCATGCAATCCCAGAATTCAATTAAGCTACCTGTGAAGTGAGATACTTCTCAGCATGAGAAAGCACTGAAGCCCTACATGATGATGAAGCAAGGTCACTTTTGTTTCCATCTTCAGTCACTATCCAGAGGAGCTGTTCAAACATTCCTCCTCCACAGCCTTGAATAAGTCTACAGGATAAGGTGTTCTCTCTTTATTCTTTTTAAACAAAACTGAATAATATTGTCACTTTGCAAAATAAAAAAAAAATAAAAAAAAAATAGAAAAAGACTCATTTCTGCAAATCACAGATTTTTCTTCAAAAGAAAAAGAAAAAAAAAACAAATTTACCCTGCTTCTTGCTGATCCACCCCATAGTGCTCCAGCTCTGTGCCTGGAAGTGGCTGCACAGGAGGGGGTGGGAGTGGAACACTGGCCCAGGTTGAACCATTATTTTTCTGGGGCTTGGCAGTATTTTTGTTTTTCTTCTTTTTCCCTCCTTTGCCACCTGCAAGTCCAAAAAAAGAAAAAGAAAAAGTTAGAGCTATAAAGTGGGAAACAAAGCCAGCTATTTACATTTCTTTGACAGAATTCTGATTCCAGAGCACATGCCCCAAAAAAGAAGATGTATTTATATCTCAGCAGAATCAGCATCAATGTGCTAATGCTGCCACAAGGTTATAAGTAATAATAGAATGGAATGGGAAAATATTCTGAATATTTACTGAAAATCACTTATTTTTAAACCTCTGTACATTTGCACCACACTAGTGCAGAAACAAGGAAAGACAGGTTTTCTTGTATAAGAAATATAACAAAACATAGCAAATTATTTCAAATGTCAGAATCCAGTGTGATTATAAGACAGTTTTGCATAATCACTTTCTGTGGAAAACACATAGGTAAAGGACACCATCCAAAATAATTGTCATTGGAGTCAAGAACTTTCAAGAGTAAATTGTCAAAACAAAAAAACCCCAGGGTTTTGTCAATAGGAATTTCCTAATTTCCTTTTTTTAAAAGAGCAGGAAGTCACGTGCAATGTTTTAGGACTGAGTCTTTCATAGGATTCAAATATCTTGTGCCACTGTGGAGAAGAGGTTCTATTTCTGATATACAGCTCTAATGGATGAGGTAGAAATGAAGTGAGTAATGCACTTTGGTTAAACCCTCTGCTCTTCTCTTAGTGTCCTTGCATCCACTTCCCCAGCTGAGACACTTCCATTTGTGGGAGAGTGATCTTACAAAGAAAGCTCTCATCCCACTTGCTTTGCTTCTTTTAGTTTGCCCTGACTTCATTTTCCTGTCAGGAATTCATTAAGAGGAAGAATGGCTCAACATTTTGAATCCCTTGACTGCTTGGGGATCCATCTATTATTTGGAGTTTTGTTGTGGCTTTCACACTCTTTGTTGGGTGGAGGAATGTATTGTCATCTGTTTTTTCTGTGGGGTACCCAGCTGCTCCCACTCATCCCTGGCCTGCTGCAGAAAGCACAGTCTAATCCATCTCACCCACTGAAGTCTCTTGATGATTTATAAGGATCAGCCAAAAAAACCCTCACGTAAAATGAATCAATGAATTAAGAAAGCCACAACTGACTGGTCAGGGAGGGTGGCATGATGTGCACTGGCAGGCACCATCCTCTTTGCCATGGCTCTAACTTTAGGCACAGAGAAACACAGAAGGAGGTGCAATTCTAGCAACAGAGACAAGCCCCTATCATGGGACTTTTTGTCTGTGAGACAGCAGCTTTCTTCTGTTACCTCCAAACATCAGCTGGATGAAAACAGGAACAAATAGAGAGGGAAGAAAAATGTGATTCTGTGGCTCAGAAGTAGCCAAGACTTCTCTTTCCACCTCCTGTTGTGCCTGCTAGAGACAGGCAACAAGCCCAGCAATGTTTCTAATCGACCTGGCTGGCAGCACATTGCAAGCAAGACTTTGCTTTCCACTACTCAATTCCAGACCAAAGCTCTTCCTTCCTTGTTTTGGAGTATTTATAGTAAGTCCAGCCAAGATCCTGTCATTCACTATGTGTGAACAGAGCAGATATTACTTCTATTAGGATGGAAAACAAGCTCTTCCTTCCATTTGTTGCCTGGCAGAGAGGGAAGCTTTCTTGAAAAGGGAAAGAACATTTTGGACAGTGAAAAGAAACCCCAGTGACAGTGGAGATAGAGGAACAAATATATGAATCTTCTGGAGGGAAAATTAAGCTTTCAAAATACAGGTAAGGCAAAAAAAAAAAAAAAAAGTGGAGTTAGAAATAGGGCCACTGAACAGTGCAAAGGAAGTAGGTTAATTTTAATTTGTGGGACATGGGGAAATTTTTAAAATGTCAGCAGGAGTGGGAGCCAACAAGAACTAAGGCAGGAGGGGTTGCTTTAGGAGAAAAGCACATGCAAGTGTTTTTGTGTTGCAGGAGGATTTAAACTAGTAATACACAGAGAAGGGAAATGCAAAGAACAACTTCAATTTAGAGATTAGCTGAGGTGGAGAGGAAGATTTTGGAAGTGTAGCATCTTGATAATCTTAGGAGACCGGTAAAATGTAGGTTGGATGTGAGGAATGCTAGTATGGGAGTCCCTTGGATTTTGGGGATTTCAATGAGAGAAACTAGAGATAATGGAGATATTAGGAGTGAAGCAGAGAGACAAGGATCTTGTTTAAATGAAGAAATGAAAGAAGAGAACTCCAAGGTCATTGCTGGTAGGAAAAGCAGCCTACTCTGTACAGTTGGGCAGGAGATTTCTGTCCCCATGGGCAGAGTTACTCCACTGTCAGACTGGTGGGACAGACACCAAACACATAAAGCCTCATTTGTGTTTGAAAACTGATGCACCAAAGGCTTGTTTCCCCATAGCAACGATGCTTGATGCTTCAATGTCTCCTCACACTGAAATTCAATTATATTGTTTAAATCTCTAGGTGAATTGGGGGCTAGAGAAAGTATTTGCAAGTAGGGCTGCTGATCCTAGTACAGACATAATCTGTGCAAACTATAGCTACAAATTTTCCCTGCATCATAAAGCAGTGGAGGTTTCAGCTATTTTCCATTCCACGGTGGGATAGGAATTCTCATGATATTCATGTAAGAGAGACAGAAACTTAGTCAGAATAATAAGTAGTACTTAAAGTACTAACCAAGGAAGTGAGAGAACAAATCCCTGCTCACCCTGATGGGGACTACATCATCAAAGCTGGTCTCTGACTCCAGTGATGCTCTAATTATCAGGCTATTCGAAGGTCTCCCCCAGTTTCTCATGCATTACCGACATAATTATCCTGTATCAAAGGCATAATTAGTGGGCAAGGGAGAGCAAAATACTGACTGCAGTCCAATAATCTGACACTCATCTGAGCACTGGAGCATCCAGTTGTGAGCTGCCTTGGTCACAACAAGAGTGCCCCGGCCATAGAAAGACTGGCTATTACCCAAAGTTTCCTAGTGTCATCAGAAAATTCACTTCTGACTGAGAAACACTACACAGAATATGTTGCATCTGAAACATTTGATCAAAGTCCAGCCTTTGATCAATGGGCATTTCCCAGTGACACTTCCTATTTTCTGAGAAAATTCTTAGGCAGCCCTTAGCTGTCAACATATCTGAAGTGTGATACTGCCCTTTGATATCTGACATATATATGTACCTCAGCACATCAATTTCTGCATTTTCATGCAGCCTGGGGAGCAAGATGATTTCCTAAGCTACTTGTCAATATATCTCACATGCAAGGAACAAGAACAGTTCTTGAAGTATTTAATGAACTCAGCTTCCAGACACCTCTCTGACAATGCCATAAAGCCTATTTTTTTTGGTCTCAGTCAAATCAGCTAATGCTCCCCCTTGAGAACAGAAGACTTGCAAACACATTTGCCTGTTTGAGTCATGGCCAATGATTATAGGCTCCTTATCTCAAGATTCAGTTTGAATAGCCATTTAAATTGACATAAAGAAGCCATTTCTAGGTTTGGTCTGTTACTGGGAGGACTGCTCCAGCTTAAAGTGGAAATTCAAAAGGCTGTGGGTATATTCTGAATATCAAAAGTAAATTCTTTCAGTGCTCTCATATTTCAGGTAGGTGAAATACCAGATTTTCATCTTAACTGCTGCTTTTTCAGTTTCTGTCTTGATAAAAGAAAAAAAAAAGACAGCTATACATAACATAAGCAACAAGTAAGCAAAATTAAAGAAATCAAGAAAAAAGGTGTGTTCAGATATAATACACAACTACATGTACTATGATCATTTTCATCCGATGAAAATGCATCATGTTTCCACTAGAACATGCAGCACACACATAAAATTTACATCCTGTTTGTATGCAGACTTGGTACAATTTGTTGAAACCCCAGTCACTTTCAGGGCCCTACAACTATTTGCAAGCTGCATCACTGAGGAACAGCATTTAGAAGCAGCTCACGGGAGTGGGGGATCTGTTAACAACACAACAAAAACAATAATCTCCTCATGAAGTTCAGTGTGGGGAGACCTACAAACTGAGGATGGATGCAGAAATACATTTGCTCCAGGGATGGTGTCAGGGAAAGGATGTGACAAGGTGAGGCTGGCAGCTGTGCCGACAAACACCACACGGAAGGACTCTCCTCTCCAAGCGCGTTGTGCAGAAGGTTTTTTTGTTTCAGTAGAGTCCCATGTGGCATTGTTTGCTGATGGGCAGGAATTCTCATGGCTATCCTCAGCTGGTGCCTGGGAGGTCTTCTGCCTCCCTGGCGAGCCGCTGGCCAACACCCCTCCGTCCCTCGCTCCCCTGCGCACGGCGACGGAACCAACCTGAGAGGCTGCCACTCCTTTCGGAGCTGTTGTGGGAGCTGGTGGTGCTGAAATCCTGTGACTGGTTGTGTGGCAATCTATTAGCCAGTCCCTCAGCCACCCGGTAGTCAGGGATGTAAAGCAAGGCTAAGGGTTAAACGGCAGAGGTCACAGTGGCATCGTGGGATTAGTCGACAGCACAAGCACATGCGACACATGCAGTTAGCAAGTCAAGGGCAGATGGGGCGGGGTGGCAGGTTTTTACTTGGTTATCTTTAAAGGTACACCTACTCTAGCCTAATGGAAGGCAGATGGTGCGGTGACTAGCACAGGACAAAGAGCATTAAAAGCACAGTGCCATGTATTTTGTCATCAGGTGAGGTTCAGCACGCATGCAAGGTGGGCAAGCATTAGTTCAGGTCAACACGAAGAGGGTCTCACAGGGCTAAAAAGAACTTTCTAATTCATGCACAAATGATACAGTACACAAAGCCAAGGGCTCTGGAAAATAAGAGCAGTAATTACCATTGTTGCCTTTGCCTTGATCTGGGAGGGAGTAACCAAATCCCATGAGGTCATTTTTTTGCTGAATCGAGCTTTTCCACTGCGGATCTGGTAAATCAACAGCCAGCTCGTGGATGCTGTTGGAATGCAGGATCTGGGTGGTGGCGTATGGCGTAGCCTGAGTTATTTGGCTGGAGCTGTTGTAACTGGTTTTGGTGGTGAAGTCGATGCTGCTGTAAATGGCCCCGTCAGAAAGCATGGTAGCGGTTTTATCTCCTTGCCCTGGCACTGGTGGCAGCACATCTGTGGAATGAAACAAATCATTGATGCACGGGAAGCCTGAAAGTACTAAGGCTTAAGCTGAGAAACAAACGTGTCATTTTGCACGTTTGCATTTCAGCTGAGACAGGTCCATGAGCCAACGAAGGGAAGATGATGTACAACCATCGCCAAGCTATCAGCAGCTGTGACAGGCCTACCACTTGTCCTTCACGTCTCGCTGCTTAAAACCACCTTTTTTTTTTTTTTTTTTTTTTTTTTTTTTTTTTCCCTTCCCCTCATACCTTCAACTGTGAAAGTGAAGTTTGGAATATTTCTCTACCGAACAATGTTTTCAATTGTTCACTCTGTGTCAGAACCAATGAAACTATCTGGGCTTCAGGGACATGATGAAAGGAAAGAATTTACAAATCACAGAGGGAACTTGCCCAGAAAACATGTAGAAAAACTCTCAAAGTAATTTTTAAAGGGCATCACCTTGATTTCCTTGAAGCTTTTTGCATCAGCTTATCTAATTTTCCTTTTGACATTAGCTGGTACATTTCTTCTTTTCAACAAAAGAAAAACCTGACAAAAGCAAGTTGTTCCTGATATGTGAAAGAAAACCTGGTATTCTGAAGGGATTTAGGTGATCAGTCCCTCAAAATGGTGAAGCGATGTTGATAACAGAGAACAACTTGTTCAAAAACTCCAGTACATTTACCTGTAAACCATTACAGCATATTTAACTAAATATCTGCTGAATTTTCTCCATATTTTGAATCCTATCCCACACTGTAATTTGTATCTTTAATCAGTTAGATTGGCAGTCTCTCTCCTTAAAAAACACTGAAGTGACCTTTGCTGGTAGAATACTAGATCCAGAAACTGAGTCTAGTGAAGTGTGAAGAATCTAATGATGACTGGCATGATGTCCCAAGGAGAACCACATCTCAGCAGATAACCCTCCTTCCTGCTCTCTCAGAGGTCAATATATCAAATGCTACTATTTTTACAATTTATTTAGACTTGAAAGAGTTGAATCAATTCCAGGATGTACTTCTTTTAAAAATCCTTCATTTATATGCCATTTTCTTTCTACAGCCAGATGGCAGATTCAGGTTCCAACTGTTAGATCATACTTGAGATAATGCATACTCCCATAGAGAGGATGTTCACATCCCACTCTAGGGATCACAGCCATTTTAATGTACCTTAAGCCCCAGAAAGAAAAGATGATTCTTGCACCTAGTCAAGGGTTTAAGCTCAGTTCCAAACTCAGATGTGGGGTTTGTGCAACCTCAGGGAATACATCTGTTCTTTCACTGTCACAAAGACTTATTCCATGCAATGAGATGTGACACCATGGTCTCCTCACACTGATTTTTTTTTTTTTTTTCTTTCCTTTTGCTGTTGTTTTGGGGGGGGTTTAATTTTTTTTTTTCTTTTTCCCCAGGGATAAACTTTTAGATCACAGAACTATTTTCTTTTGCATTCAGGTGTGCTGCAGTGAGCATTTTAACATGGATCCTAATAACATCTTCAGTCTCAGGGCAGCAACATAATATTAACAATTAATATGGCAATAACAAATGCTCAGCAGAGACACTGCAGAAAGAGAGATTAAATTTGGGTCTATCAGCATGATCTGGTTTTGCATACAGCAGGGAAATGGGAACAATCAAGTATTTAAAAGATCTTAATTGTATTAGCTTATATCTGCAGATAAATTACAAATGCAAAAAAATTACAATTAATGCAAACTACAGCCCATATTTCAAAATCATGTTGTTACTATCTGCACATATGCAATGTGCCTGCCAGGGGCAGTACACAAACAAAAATGCATCTATGTGCAAAAATACAGCATGAGACGTGAGAGACAAGTACAGTCCTATCCTTCTTGCATTTCATCCACAATATGAATATTTCTCCTTTCCACAATCAGTCCCGTCAAAGTATAATGGCTTGAAGTTTAGTAAATAAATTCTGTTGTTGATGTATAAAGTGAAGTAAATCCAGCTCAACATGTCTGTGTTGGATTTGAAGTCTCAAGGAAGTAAAAACTAGCAAAATGCTCATCTCTGAAGTACTCAGACATACATCTGGTCTTTTAGAGCATATTTCTGGCAATTGAAGAGGTATCATCTCTGTACAGTCATTTCAGAATGGAGAACTACTCATGTGCACACACTTGAAAGGGAAGTTGCATAGCTGCCCACCAGCCAAGGACTTTCAGTCATTCTTACGGATAAGTTGAGGTTCTCCAGACATTCTGGGAATTTTCAGTACAAGCACAGATTACTTTTTTGACCTCAGTGAGACGAATACATTTAAGCACTCAAAGAGCTATTAAGTAGAGATTTTACAAAGTGCCATAGTCACTGAGTAGAAGTCAAGTGTGATTTTCCCAGCAAGCTGTCATAGCAAAACCACCACACTGTACATTTCAGGTCAAAGATGAAGAACGCATTTCCCACTGGAAACTTTCCCAAAAACTCTCCAAAATCCAACTTTTGTTTGTAACTCTTGAGATAAATGAAATAATGCTAAAATACTTGAGCAAGGAAGCTCTTTTTTGCTGCCTTGAAGATGCAAAACCATTCTGTGGCCTTACATGACTCCAAGCCTCACCTGTGCTTCCCACTAAGAGGTTTGCTCTCAAATACCTAGCCAGTACAGTGGATCTCACACCTCAGGGAAATTTTAGGACTGTCTACCTCAGCTTCTGAGTTTCCAGGGTGACTGACGCCACCCTACTCTTTTTAAAATTCTTACAGAACTTTTATGCTATCACAGACCTTTTAACCAGCAAAGGAGGCCCAAGTTCTGTCTATATAGTTAATATTCCATTTCTACATGTTAAAATACTTCTAATCCATCTTTAATGCAGAAAAATTTAATCTCAGCTGCTGAAACAGATAGGGGATAAGTGATCCCAGACCACCCTGAATAAAAGTTCTAGCTGAACTGTAAAGATCATGGGTAGAATTAAGCTGCCGAATTTTAAAATGTAACTCCTGTATTTCTTGCATGAATTTGGACCTACGCTTCATGCACATTTAGGCCAAAAATTTTTAAAAAAATGTTTCCAATTCCAGTTGTATAGAGCCAAATCCTAAAAGAAAATGGTATTTTTTCTGTAGTTTGTGGGCTTAAGAAAAGATGGAAAACTACTGAAGGGTTTTATTTTCAAGATATGCACAACAAAGAAGCTGGCAGAAATTCAGTTGCCTTGTAAATATTATCAAAAGTTTTGCTTACTTTGAAATATCTTTGACAAGAACTTCATAACATTTTTATACAGAAAATAAATCTTGTGTGTTTTGTTGTAATTTTAAGTCACAGTAGTCAAACCACAGGCAAGAGGCTTTTCATGGGAATGTATAACCAGTATGAGGGATGGTCTTCAGAAGCAGTACAGTCCAAAACTGAACTATTTTCATATTTACCAGTTTGACGGTTTTATAGATTTTTCTTGCATTTTAATGTATTTTTGATGTATAGGTTGTCTTGATTTTTGTTTATCTGTTTATATCTTAAAAACATTTATATACTTGTTTACATTAGGAAGGCTTCTCCTGACCAGCCTGCAGAATTACCTGTGTTATCACAGAAACCAAGGAAGTAACAGAGAGATGTGAATATTACTATGAATTTTAAAAATCCCAATCCTACATCTTAAAATTCCCATTTGAATTAAATGTTTGAAAGGAAATAACCCCTCTAAAGATTCTTCATCATAACAATACATCTTTACCTCATTCCCCCAAAGGTGCTCTCTCAAGACAAAACATAGAAAAAAACTCTGAAAAGATCTAAATAGTTCCCTTTATGTATCCTTTTCTCCAATGAAAAAGAAAGTTGCTTAAGACTTTTGATGTTTCCTTTGCAGATTCTGGTTGAGACTGAGAGCAGGCCCTCAGCAGGAAGAGAATGGGTAAGGCAACAGCAACCAAGTTCTTGTGTCCTTCTGCTGAAGGAACATCTTTCCTGCATCTCCAGCGTTCTCCTCTGCTCTTATGGACATCCTGCATGCCTGGCTATCCTGCCCTGCACAGCACATTGCTTATCTCCACACAAAAGGAAATGAGGCTGAGACACAAATACATTTCTCTTGACATCATAAGCAGACCCTGTCTCACCACTGCAGGGCAAATTACAAACTAGACCCATATTTTAAAGAAGTAAAAAGAGATAAAAGCAAAAGGAACATTTTAAAGTCAATTTTCAATCAAATCTAGAAAGAAACACAAAGAAAGAACTATAATGATAAAAATACTGTACAGTATTCATCATAGATGTTAACTAATGGAAGCCTATTTTATAATATTGGGTGACTTAACAAAAGGAAACCTACCTCCACGACCAAAATTCCCAAGATCATTGGGTCCACTAGTGCTGTTATTTACTGGCAGACTTGTGGCAGGCCAAGAGTCTGCAAGCCAAGGATAACTGGGGTCACTGGCATTCAACAGACCTGGTCGACTGAAGCAGAATAAGAAAAAGAGATATACACACAAATATACATACATATATATATATACATATATAAAATTACAAAATCTGTGAGGTAAGTAGTGATGGAAGAGGGCATATTACTGTTCTTCTAACACCTTAGGTAGCTAGCAGTTTAGGTGACTTTAATTTATTTCAAATTACAATTGTATAGCCTTTGATGATTTAAAGACCTTGAGCAGTTAATTAAGGTTATATACAAATCAACTTTGTCAGTAGAAGTGGGACTAGGCATCCACTGTGACTCTGCCAGAATCCAAATGAACCCCGTTGTCTGTGTGAAACAGGAGTTAGGCAGCACCAGCACGGGATCCTACGCCAGGGCTGAATGATAAATTACCACCTCAAGGGAGCCATCACTCAAACTGATTGCTCCATATCAGCCATTTCCAGGACTTTGGGCTACTATTTCTTCCTTCCCTTGCATCCCAAATGCATGCCTGTCATCTACAGGCTGGTAACTCTTTCTTTGAGCACTCCTGGATGGTTTAGAGGCAAACAGGTTTGAGGAGGATTAATGGAAAGTCCACAGCTATCTCTGTGTGCCACTACTGCGTGGATTTTATAACCCTGTAATTCCCAGCTTCCAGAGCAGTGTTAAACAGGGAGCATGGTGAAAGAGGAGGCACACTCGGGCCATAAGGCTCCGTGTCTCTCTCACTCCAGGATAAACAGAAATTTAGCAAGGCAGGTGGGTTGTTTGTATTTGTGTTCAGCAGGGGAAGCGAATCATTTGCTGCAGACGCCTTTTTCTCCCAAGCAAAAACAAAAAGCCGTCCGCAGTTCCGCAGTTTCCCTGGGTTATTAAAGCACTCATGAAGTTGGAGCAACATCTCCCATCATGGAACATTACAGACCCCTGCCTGGAACAATCCCTAAGAGAAACATCGGTTTCCATGGAAACGGCAATAAGACGACCCAGCCGCATTCTTGCCACATCTACTCGCTCTCATTAGGCCTAATCTCTTTTTGCTAAAATATTGATTAAACAGGAGATTGGAAGTTATTACCAGGGCCTAATTACAATCTCCATATTGGCAAAGGGAAAATAGATGAGGATATATGGGCCCGTTATCAGCTTTTATCAATTTCAATTGAGTAGCCAAAGTTGTGGAATCCAGTCCTATCAATCTACAGCCTATTCATCATCCATGAATCATTTATTTTGTGATCGATTAAGTGTAATTGTTCACTCACAGCAATTTAGGGGGAGCCAATAAGGACTCTTAAACAACAGCAACTTCATTTGCTAATGTCTAATTAATGCAATAAACATCCCAGTAACAAATGAACACATTCTTTGTGATATTTACTACTCATTTCTTCCAGGACATCTGGGAGATATGAAACATCTGGGCTTGCTTCTTCCAAAGTGCACAACAGATAGGTCATTAAACCCTGTGGTAAGATACTTAACTCCTCCTAGGGCTATCATTCTTCCCAATGATAGGATATGACCCAAGTGCATCACCTACAGCATTTTTCCAGATCCCTTATTTTAAAAATAAACACAGTGGAAAAAAGAAACATACCTTCCATTGCTCATTAGTCCTCCATCTCCTCTTTGGAAAGTGACTGCATTTTGGTTGGAAAAAAACAAAACAAACAAACATACACACACACATAAAAGACAGGGAAAATCAATTAGTAATAATTAAAAGTAACAATTCAAACTGCTCAGTGTCCAAGGTCGGAGGTCTCTTGGCATCATCCCATAATAAAGTACAGAAATGAAGAGGCTTAAGCACATTGGGGCTACAGTTCAGTTTCATTTAGGATTTCACTGCACATTACGGATTGACACCACATTACTGATTGCTCTGCACCTTGCAAGGCAAAGCAGACACCTGGGCAAAAGGCCTGAATTCACCACAGGCCCCTTCATATGACTTTGCATTGCAAGTCTGAGCCATGTGATGAAATTGTTTTCCTGGCATGCTTCTGCTTCAGTACATAATGACATTGCACCAGTGAGTTAATAACATCATGTCGTAATGCAGTAATATAATGTCACCACACAAATATGTCATTTCCCAGGACAAACACAAAGAGGTGGCAGCTCTATTACAGCTGAAGGGATGGAAAAAGGCATCCAGCTGCATCTTTTTCACTAGAAGTACAGTTTAAGAACTAGCACCCACATGTAAATGCATGTATGCCAGTGTCACTGGGAAGAAAAAGCGTTTCCAGTCTTCCATCCATGGGGGATGCCAAGGACATAATCAGAGAGAGAGAATTGTTTTTTGTCTCCATTCATGGGTGTTTGACAAAAACCAGCCTCTCCCTTATCTATCTTATTAACAGGATTGCCTTTCAGAGCAACACAGGTAAACCCACATTACTGGTGACATACTAATTGACAATATTTGATGATCTTTTTGAAACACTGAAAAAATATTTTGAATCAAGGCCAACAGACTACTCTGGTTCTCAGTGGCAGTATCCCATTATTTATTGTCAGGCATAGATAAGGCAGACTATTAAATTATACCAATGTCCTGGACACCTGCACCCTTACAGGCCCCTGACTGGATGAGGGTTTGAATTTCAGTGAGGAATGGAAGAATTTGTGACCAGCTTGATTTAAAATAAACCTTCATTTGGAAATACTATTTACCTTTGTAAAGACAGGTGCTCCCATTATTAAATTATAGCTCCCAGAGTATTTGCAAGATTTTCCAAGTATTAGTCCAAACTACACTAACTCAGGATTAGGCTTTCTATTATACACTATTCTAATTAGACAAAATTACTACAGCCAGTGGAAATTCTGTGTTCAATAAAAAAATAAGCAATGACATAAAGCCACTGGGAAAACTCTTCCAATACCTTATAGAATCCTTATTACTTTATTAACTCCTAGGGTAATTTCATGGTGTACGTTCTGCAAAGGGGACAAACCCAGCCCCTCTGGAAGCTCTGCTGGAAGAATAGTAGGGTGATTAATTACCCTTCACTGCACAGCAGACTAATAACAATATCAGAAAATCACTGCAGTCATATGTCACATCAAAATGGTTAATAGCTGAATTTTGAAAGGGTGTAATCAAACCAATTAATGAAAGGAAAATCAAAATGCAAGTATGGAAAGTACTAAATAAAGGTCTGCTTTGAAAAACAAGACGTGGTAAAACATTGTGGGTAATTAATTTTAGAGGCAATGCTACTTTCATTCACATGGTATCTAACAGGCTGTCAAATGACTACCACTCGTTGCTCAAAAGGGAATAATCTGAAGTGCTGTGCATATCATATGTGATTATGCAAAGATGTGGGTACTGCCTGGCTTTGTTTCCAAGTATCTTGGTCAATAGTACATTAGATGCTGTTTCCTTTCTCCTCCTCTCCTCCAAATTTAATACTTGACTTCTCCAACTTTCTGCATTTGTCAAAGTGACAAGAAATAAGGAAAATGAGAAACAAAGGCTCGCTTGATAACAGCCTTTATAAATAAAGTTTACAGATCTAGGAATTGCAGTAAAACATTCTTTCTGAAAACTGCTTTGATTAATGCTCTAGTTTAGACCATCATCTACCAGAAATTATTTTGAGGTAATTTTGTTTCCACTCTTATAGCATGTACAGGTGTGTGAGCTTTTAAATGTGCATCTCATATGAAAAGAAAAACCACACAACAATATTTGTGGTCTACAGAATATTTATATTCCTGTGTACCTTTATAAAGCAAAGCTAAAATTGAGGAGCTAGCAGGAGATTTCAGCAATGTTTGCCTAACACATTTTATTTTCTGTGTAGGGAGGTATAGAAAAACTCCCAGGCATGCCATGAGAACTCCATCAGGAAGACACAACATAGAAACCTCTTTGCCAGAGCCATAATTGCTGCAGGTTTGCTGTGGTATAGGAGATTGTTAAGAAAAAAAAACAAGGATCACAGAATTTGCTCTCCTTTTTCTTCCATGTGTCCTGATGGTTGGAACTGTTTCGTTTTCTTTTTAATTTCCTGTGTTAAAGCATGTTACACCCTCCCAATATATGCATCATCTTTAGAAGAAAGGGTCAGCTTGCAGTGACATTGTTTTTCCTAGGGAAGACTGAGTCTGGTTTATGTGATGTGTATGGAGCTAGGAAAGAAAACAGGATTTTTTGTTTACCCTTCACCCTGTACACCAATGTATGCATGGTTATAATCTCAATGAGAAAATAAACCAGAAAGCATTTTATTTATTTAATGTGCTTAGTTTGAAAGGCTTTGGAATACCAACTAAGCTTGTCAAAATCCCTCTTGAAGTGTGGTCATGTCACTGGAATGCTACAAAACCCCCCCCATATTCTTGATGCCATCCATAAATGGGCTACCTGAGGCTGGATAGAGAAGGTGCCTTTCTTTTAGCATCAATGTTGTGAAAGGCAAGACAGCTAACAACAGAAGATATGGTCAGGCTGCCAAAAAAAGCACTATGTTTATCACTCCTGCCATACATTTTGTCAGCATTTTTTCCTGCAGTTTGATTTCTGCAATTACAAAACAAGCCTAAATGCCTGAATAGGAGCATACTTAATGCAATGCAGGCTAGTAGATGTCACTGTAAAAATAAAACACATAGACAGCTGGCTTTATTCATCCTGTCTCCACTTCAAAAAGCAGCAGAGCAATTTCAAGGGGCAATGTAAGAGGAGGAAGGGAAGGATGTCCCTATCACTGACCCACCCATCTTCCTTGCTTTTTATCACTAAAGAAGCAAAAAAGCTCTTTCAGCAGTCTTTGCATCTGATACATTTTCTTAGAAAGGCTAAAGACCTGCAGGGATGAGATTGGTTTTCAAAAGAAGATGAAAAAATAACCTCTGCATAGAGAGATTTTGAAGGAATCCCCACCAGCTTGTACTTCAAGGACTGCAAAAATGCAGAAATATAATCCAAAGAGCATTTTAAATGCATAAATATTTCAGGAAATTATATTGTATGTATTTGTATGAAAAACAGCATATGTTAAGGAGCTTTTCACATGCTTTTTATTAAATATATAAGGAGGTACCAAAACCATTTGCTAATATTATCTGACAAGGTTAAACCTAATCTTCATGCCTGCTAGAACTGGAAAAATATGAATGTGTAGTAAGTCGACATTCTGAGGCAAGGAAGCTTTAGAAAGCTTTAGAAAGCTTTCTGTATGCCTATCTCTAGTAGGCCACATTTTCCTACTGCAAATGAAAACTTTAATGTTGCCAGCCAAGTCTCATTCCTTTTACTGATAAGCTGTTCCTCAAATATGAATGTAGATTAATCCTCTTTTAATAAGCATTAACTCAGAACAGATAATCAGCACATAAAAATTCCATCAAATCTTCTGTCTACCTTTGGATGATTCTGTCATATAGTTTATCCTCATTTAACAGTTTCAGCAGTTGCACATAAAATGTGTTCCACAATTCTCTATTTTAAATTTGTTGTCTGTTTACTGGGTTTCATAAAATCTTTAATCCCAAGGAGCACTAGTCACTAAATAAGCTTACCTACTCATAAATTAAAATACATATTTACTTTTTTTTGCATGACTGATGGCCTAGACACTTGAAAACACCTGAATATTCTGGTGAGTGGGTACTGGCACAAGAAGTTTGAAGGCACAGGAAAGATAAGCATTAAACAAAAAAACCAAACAAAACCAACCCAAAATAAACATAAAACTCCTAACAAACCAACCCAAACAGTGCAGCAGTAATTTAGCTTTCACACAAACTCACAAAAGTGAGACAAATCCATCATTTATATTACAGGAGAGATGGTCGAAAAGGAACAACAGTTGTGTTTAGTGTCCCTGTGACAGATTTGGTTTTGCTGAGAGTATGTCATGGTCACAAAAATGCATAGTCAATGCAGACAATGACACTACTCCTTACTAACAGAAATCTAACAAATATAATAGCTAAATTTTATGTTTTGTAGCACTGATATTACTGAGAATCAAGGCCTGATCTGTTATGGTGGAAAGGGAAGTGGAAGAACAGTGATATTCAGAATTGTGGCTCAGTAACTACTGGGAGTCAGTTCAACTGAAAATAACTAAAAAGATTTAACTGTGATTATCAATGTCACTTTATTTGTGACCATCTGAGCCACTGATCAGTGCTTAGGAAAATGTTCACAAAGACAAAAACCTAAAAGTATTTAACTCAATCAGTTATTCTTCCCTGACACAAATCATTACAAACTGCCTAACATTTTCTGTTTGCTCTTCTCCCACACATATTACAGTGGTTTAGTCACAAAGCAGAAATTGTACATCTTAGGAGCCTAATAACAGAATACAAATACAAGTGGTCCTAGTGAATGACCCATAATCTGTAAATGACCCAAAAGAACATTTTTAGCAAGTAATTATAAAACTGCATGGATTTGGACTTTTAAACAACTATTTTTAGTTTTCTGTGTTCTACATACAGACAAATAGAGATGAAGAAAAATAAACCAAAAAATATTCACATCAGAAATAACAGGGATTTTTTCTGAGTGAAAAATAAAGCATATGATTGCTACAATAACAGCTTCAGTTCTCTACCATACGGTAAAATCTGTATGTTCTGCAACTCTCTGAAGGAAGAATTTAAAGCAGATGTCAGAACAAAATGTGTGTGCCTTTTAAAATCTGAGTATATTAGGATAAATTCATCTTCAGTAAAAATTCATCAACAGCTGTCTCTGAGCAGATTCTGAACCACTGTCTAAATAACTGTATCTAAACCAAACTGTTTATGAATCATAACTTTGAAGGGAACAACATACAGTTGTGAGTGTCAAACCTCCACAAGAATAGGTATGTCTTTCTAAGTGATATTGTCAAGGGCAGATTCAAATATTAGAGAATTAACAAAGTTTGTTGTGGTACTCTGGGTCTAAAGATAAGAAACATGCACTATGTTCTGTCATAAAGAAATTATTTTTTAAATTATAAAAAATTTTTCGGAATCCACTACTGGAGGACTTAGATTCTAGTTCCTCCAAAATTATTATAAGCCAGGAAATAGAATAGATCTACAAAGTCTACAAGATGTCAAAACTGTTTTTAAAGAAGGACATTTTTGGAAATACCTCTGATATATCCCAGTTGCCCAGCACATGTGGATCAACAGCAGGAAATCATGCTCAGACCCTGTGGCTCCAGCACAACCCTGTCTCATGCCACTGCATGCTACAAACACAATGGTGAAAATTCACCACAGTTTAAGACAGCTGACAGTGGCATAGTCATAGGAACCAAATGCAAAGATGGATAATTTAATTTTGGAAAAAACCCTGTGCTGTGTCTCAAAGAAAAGGCAGTAAAATATTTAGGGTGGGATGTGTTGTGCCATAACTTACAGTAACCTGAGCAAACCTGCCTGGAACCAAGAGGAGCAATCTTGAACCCCCAGAGCTTTTCCATAAGGACATTTCTCCCTCAGAATGTCATGGGCTCCTGAGGCACACAGCATCACCTTTGGTCATCTGCACTTTCCTGCTAAGCTCAACACAAGCTGTGACTAAAGACAAGCAAGAGTGAGAAAGCAGCTACTGAGCATGAGGAGACAGCTCTGGTGAAGGCAACTGAGGGGCCAAACCACATCCAAAAAAACTTGACAGACTTCTGCTGGAAAATGCTGGATTTATCAGCCCTTAACACTGTAAAGCTGAGGTACAATTATTTTTGAGTTTCTAAATCTTGAGATTAAGCATGAGAGCAGAAGCTCATTGTTTGTATTAATTACTACTATTAGTTGCATACTCTATTTTTCCTGAGTGTCCATATGTTGAATAAAGTGTTTGCAATCTCCTGTTTCAGCCACTCTTCATTTATCCTACACATATCTTTAATCAAGAGTATGATAATAGTCTACTGTATGCTATCTTTTTAAAGATAAGAAAAATAGGATACTATCTCTGAGCTGGGCAGTAAGGCAAAAACTCAAATGCTTCAATTTCAAAATAGTCAATGAATAGTCAATGTATATTCAATGTATGCATGTTAGTGACTAGATTGCTTGAAGGTCTGAACACCTCACTGTAAGGCAAACATATACTTATCTGAGAGCTAAAGTGGAAAAACGTTCCATTTCTCCACTTGGATCTGCTAAACAGTTTGAGCTTTAAAATCAAAATTCAGTTATATATGAATAATGCTTGTTTATGTTACGTTAGTTCAAGCATCTGGTCCTGAAAATTACTTTCAAAACTGCATTTCAGACAGTTAGGTGAGTTAAGTATACAGATTTATAGTGACAGAGACATTAATGGTGGCAGATTTTACTTTTGCCTGGAATCAGAAGGAGAATGAATGCTACATTTTTATCACAGATAGGCAGAGTTTTTTCATTGTATTTGGTTTTGATTCTTCATATCTCACATGTTCATAAACACTTTGATAGCTAATGCTTGAAATGATGTGTTGGTGAGGTAAGAGACAGACTAATGGACAGTACCTGCAGGGGTGAAGGTGAAGGACTGAACTGCAAAACAAGAAAGCAAACACATTGTGAGTTACACACCCTGACAAAAAGCGCTAATTGCAGGGCACGAGTTTCCTCTGGAAATTACTCAGTTGGGGTTGACTGTCATAAGCAGGACATAACAGCTGAGCTTAAAGCACCAACCAGCCAGCAGCCAATGAGAAATGATGGTTGGAAAGACGAGCAGTGAATTTTGACAGTCACATTTGAAGACTCTCTGCGCGGACATGCTGTTCTCCAAGTCGTAAACATTAGGATGAACTTTGAAGCATGATCTGTTATCTACTTTCCTTGCTGAAAGCATACACAATTTCATGATGCAATCAATGTTCACATCACACTTAGATGCAGCAAATGCCATGAGAAGGAATGAGTTGCACGAGACACGCTGTTTATAATAATTTACAGCTACGTTTCTCAAGTTCTAACAGATTGCTCTCAATTCTCCCTCACCCCAGTATGCAAACTAACATACAGGATTAATAATCCTCCCTTTTAGGAAAAATCTAGTCTCAGCTTGTGTCCAAAGCTTTAGGTAGGACAACTTCCTAAGAGAAATAACAGCACAGCTGTCTCTAATATGAAAAAAAAACTTGGGATCTAGAATGGTATTTCATGTCAGCACATGTATAAGTGTGTGAGATCTATATTAATTTCTCAGTTAAAACCACCACACCTCTGAAAAAGTTACTGCTATTAAAGGAAAGAAAAAAAAACAAAAACAAACAAACAAACAAACAAAACAAAAAACAAAAAAAACAAACAAACAAAAAAAAAACAAACAAAAAAAAACAACAACAAAAAAAAAAAAACTAAAAAAACCCCTCAGAAAGCACAACCTATGAATGACAGAGATCACTTGGTGACACAAAATGAGGTTCCACAAAAACCAAGGTCCAAAAGCCACTGTTCTCTCCTTCATCTCTTTCCACTGCTCATCTGATGTCTTCTTGTCCTTTCACTATGCCAGTAGAAAACAAATGCAGCAGGAAGGATTGAAACCCAAGATGGAATAGTTTCCTGCTGGTTTAGTGACGACTGAGGTGTCTGACTATGGCTGAGCTGAACTGGGAACAGTTTGGCTGTCACTGATTGTGAGTTTTTGGCAAATTGTTGCTCAGCCATTTATGGAACCTGAGTCCCTGGTTTTGCTTTTGATAACTTGTAAGTAGAGGTGCACTTGTGTAACTTTAGCGTGATAAAATGTCAACGATAAATATGTTCTGTCCTCAACAGGGCAAATGTTTTCTCTTTTTAAGTGTTAATAAGAACTACAAGAGAACCTAACGGAATATTTGAACAATTTGGTGTGTTAAATTAGGCTTCAGAGTAATCTATTTTATGACAGTTCAACTGACTTCAAAAATTCATAAGAACCCTGAAAACAGAATAATACACAAAACAAAGGTTGGGGAAAGATGAAAATATTTTCATTTGACAAGTGTTTTTAATATTCAAAATGTAGAGTTCAAAAACTAATTTATAACTACACCAGACATTTAATGAAACAGAACATTCCAAGATGTTCTGCCTCCAAGACAAAACTGTTTATGGCTTCTACCTTAGGTAAATTTTGACCACACTGTCTAATACATCACTCTTCCAGCTACAAGTATGAAGTCACTGATGAAGTATCTTCATTTATTTGGCATGCACATGGCTTCAGAGACATGGAAATGCACAGGAATGAAGAAGAAGACAAAAACTTTTTAACTTTCTTTGTAAAGTTTAGTCTAACTTATATTTGAAAATGATGTTGCACTGCCAACAGAGTGCCTTCAGAGCAAGGGCAAGAGGAACAGTTAATCCAGTTTGTACATTTTCAATGCTAGATGTGCTGGAGATGTAAAAATACTGCCTCATGATAATGATGAAATGTGGCACCGAGCAATGCATTTCAAGCTTCTCATACACCAGCGATTTCACAGCATACATTTAAAACAAGCATACAGAAGCATACACTTCTGCTGTAAGTTCAATGTGGGTTTTAGGCAGGTTTAGTAGGCCCTGTTCTTTTTATGATAGCACCTGCTGAAATGGCAATGAAGTCACTGCTCTTACCAGCATAATTGCTGAGTCCCTTCCTCTTCTTTCTTCTCCAGTAGAGCCAGATGCTGAAACCCATGAGGATGACCCAACATGCACCACCAATGCCAGCTATAAAGGCAGGCTGCTTGACCACATCAGTGATTTGCTCAGTTATGCTGTTGTTATTCTCGGTGATGACAACTTCGTTGCGACCCCCTGCACAGGAGAAATTGAACAGAATGTGGTTGTTCTGGGCTCTGTAACACACGGTGGAACCAGTGGTACAAATCAAAAGTTTTTTAAAAATAGTAGTGGATCTCAAAAGAATTATCCAGAGTAGAAGAACTTTAAGAAGAAGCAATGCACACCACAATCTCAGTGTTTCTAGGGTAAATCCATAGCCATTTTGCAGATATATATTTGCAAAAACAGACTTATAGCACATTACCAAGTAATCTAACAGATGACAATCCAGAGGGTTTTTTTAACAATACACATACTTGTTAGCTTGTTTTTCCATAATTGTAGACAGAATACAATAATGAGAAGACAGATGACAGGAAAATAATAAAAAAATAAAATGAGCAATCAATAAATAGTGTTTTCCAAATGAGTAATCCAAATACAAAATATGCTACAACATCAGAAGAAGGCCAAAAATTCTTACTCAACTCATTTGTTTTCCCTGAATGGTAGCTTCCAAATTTGAAATAAACAATAAAAGAGATGCAGTTTCCACTGGGGCAAAGATGCATTTTAAAGCAATTATTTCAAGGGGAAAACAGTTCATACAAATTCTAAATGTACCATCTTTGACACACAGCAGAAAATCGCACAGTTCACTGTAAGCACTAAACAATCATAGCAACAGATGCTATTTTTTCACCTAAAATATACATACAAATTCTTAACATCAACCTCCAAGAAATAATTATAACTCAGAATACTAATTAAGTGACATACATCAAAAAATTACTATATAGGACCTTAAATTGTATATTACATTAGGAAACTGTAAATTCCAGTAGATGCTCCCATCTACTGTAGGGGGTTTTTTGCCCTTCTTTCTCTAAAAAAGGAAACTTTCCTAAAAGAAAAAGCTTGGCATTTGGCTTGAAAACAAATGCTCATAAAAATCTGAATGGAAATCCAAGAAATGCTAAAGCATATAGTTCTAGGGCCAGAACTTTCAAATTGTCAAAAATAGTTAGCTTTAAAATTAGGAAATGCAGAACATATTTTTCTAAAAAAACCCCTCAGATTTTATTCTGTGTATATTTTATATAAACTGCCCACATCTGCAGTTCTGAAATTCATGAAAGCTTATCCATAATTTCCAGTAAAAGAATTTATATAGCTCAATTCTTGAAATGTTTATGCAATATTACCAGATGCCTGTATGCACGCTGAAGAGCTGCAAGAGCAGCTACTCTGTTGAGACAAAGAAGATGCAAACAATATGATTCTCAATTATGAGAGACTATCACACTCATAAAGACAGTTGAACATTGCAGTAAAGCACTGAAATGGTCACTCTGAGGAAATTATTAAAAGCATTGTATCATTAGCTATTCTGTGAAAATGTACATATTCCTTTTCTACAATTCAGCAAGGGTTAGATTTCCTTCTTCCAACAGAGCAGCTCTCTGGCTTCAGCCTGAAGCCAGCACTCAGGGTGTTTGGCTGAAGCAGATCTGAGAATTCTGACACTTCCAGTCCCCTTCCCATGGACACCTCTTTGCAGGTGACCCAGAGTTCACACAGCCATGTTTTATAAAAGGGAATCCTTTGAGAAGCATCCCAGAAGATCCTCTGGGACTGCCTCTGCCCAGCACTGGCCCTGCCAAGATGCAGCTTCAGGGCCTCAGTGGTGTTCAGAGATGGGTTGGGTTAACTGGGAAAAAAAGCAGTGCCTTGCATGCCATTGCTATCACACTGCTGACAACTCTGCTGAGTTCATTTGGCTTTCTCTATTTCACCACCACGTCAATATTTAGTACTGATGACACTCTGCTTTTGCTGTCAGGCTGTGGGAGCTGTGCTACAGTTTGGCTTGCTTGCAGTCATTCTGGGCAAGGAACAAAACAGGCTCCTCCCAAGCAGAATAGGTCCCACAGAAAGATGCTGCCAGATGTACAAAAAGTGCAGCAGTACTGGTTCATGCACCAGTCTATACTGGCCATGCTGGGAAGCTTTACTAGCATCAGGCTCTGTGAGCTGCAGCTGTCCTTTGCCATACTTGCATCTTCTGCCTTGCCACTCTGCCAAAGGCCCAATGGCTTCCAGGCCTGATCCAGGATGTGAGAATGAAACTGAGTGAGCAGGAAAGAGCAGGCTGCAGTGGCTGCTTTGTCTGATTTCCCATGCTTTTTTCTGCCCATGGAACCGATCCATAGGTGCACCCCAGTGCTGAAGGAGGAAGGGCTGACAGTAAAACTAATAGAAAGGGGCTCTCCATGGCATGCTCTTCCAGACACAAAATCAATTTTCTAGTAGAAATCAGCATGGGAGTTGGAGTTGCTCTAATTACCATTAACTTGCAGTTAATTTCTGTGCCCTTTGGAGGAGAGGCCAAAGCAGTGGGACAGCGAGGAAACAGGTAGTCTTGGCACTGCTTCAGACACAGCCATGCTACCAAGGAGAGGAGCAGGCAGGGAAGTGCTTTGGAGACACCAGCTTTGGGAGAGGATGCTCCTGGATTCAAGAACAAGTTCCTTTCACTAAAGCCTCCAAAAACATCTCAGGATTCTGTCTTCTCTAAGACCAGAAAATATTGCTTTGAAAATGGAGGACATGAGAGCAAACTGCAAAGAGCCTGGGAAGATGTTTCAGTGGATTGTATGCTCTGCCTCTCTTCTAGGGGAAGATACAATCTGTCTCCAAATTACCTTTTAAAGTTTGCAATCTGGCTGTTTGCTCTTACCCTTCCGTGCCTAGCAATTACAACTGCAAAAGTAATATTCATTTAAATGTCAAAATAACATATGCTTTGTGAATTTGATGATGGAAAAGTAAATGGAGACAGATGAATGTTACCCACTGACTTTTGATAAAATTAATATAATTGTTGGGGGTTGGGGAAACAAACAGCATTAGTCTTGTACTTCTTTATATAATATTTAAGCAGAAGTAATAAATATGTCATGTAAGGTACCAGTGTACTATTTCATATACTGCAGGTGGTTCTGTAACAATGCTGTCAGTTCAACTAATTAGAGCACAGACAAGGGAAGTGTGCGACCTGCAACGCTCCATTGTTCCTGAAGACAAAAACATAATGAAATATAATGTCTTCCTCCCATTGGAGAGTAATGAAGAACAAAACTAATTTGTCGGACCAAAAATTAATTAGACACATCAGATTCGATTGTACCTATTACTGTGAAAGTTTGCAGCTGTTCCTCATATTATTATGCCAATGATGGAATGTAAGAGGGACCAGGCCAACTGATGAAGAGAAATAATAGCTACAACATTAACCAGCATTGCCCTTATCTCCAATTTTACTGCTGGTTTTCCAAGTGAATGTTTTTAACCATATCATCAGTTTTTAGCATATCATCAGATCATAAAAGTTTTACTCCTTCTCTTTGAGTCTTCCACGAAAATTTTCAACATCCTGCTTCAAGTATGGGCACAAGATTCCTGTAACAGTGAGACAATTTCTAACTAAAGGAATAATATACTTCCTACTGCTTCCTATTCTCCTGCTTTTGCTTTCTGTATTGTCACAGGGTTGTTATCTAAAATTACTCTGGGATTATCCACCATGAAAGCCAGTTNCTGTTATCTAAAATTACTCTGGGAGGCCAGTAGTTGATTATCCACCATGAAAGCCAGTTATTTTCAGGAAAAAAAAAACCTGAAACACTTTTAGAAGAATGAATCTTGTATTTAAAAATAACATCTCCTTTTATACACTGTACTCTGTATTTCATGACTATTAAAGTTTTTACTGCTTAGAAACACAGCTTAAAGCTCCTGCACCACTGACCTGTTCTCTCCATAATTCAGCATTTCTGGAGTTTTTCATTCTGTTTGCAAGTTGTTAAATGTAGAGATAAGCACCAGACCATATAGAACTCTATTATAATATAATAACTCAATAATGCTTTCCCATTCATTATGATGTTTTGATATTATTCATTAGCTCATTTTAAATCCATGTAATCAGGTTTTTTAAAAATTTACTTTAAAAATAATGTTCATATTTTACGATTTTGATTCCCATTCAAACACTGAATCTGACAACTCAAGTTTTTCAAAAATGGTATCACTTAAACACTGTTACATTTATCAAGCAGATTTAGAGTCTGAGAAATAACTGAGAGCAATTCATAATCTATGGCAAAATTGGACCTAAAGAAAAGGGAGATACAGATCATATATGTAATAAAAACATCCAGATTGAGGCTCCCAAAAGAGAAGTAGAAATGACAACAGAAATGTAACCCAGACAGAAACTACTCTCCATTACTTTTCATGCAAATGACTCTCAAATGTGCAAAAATGTCACCAGACAAAACTTCTTGAAGAAGGCATTCTGGGGTATTTTAAGGAACAAATCAATATCACTAAGAGCCCTGGGAACCATCCAGCAAAGACCTTTGGTGCAAGTATAACTCACAACACATTAAGTGACACAAGGCTACCCATGTACTTAAAATGCAACACACTTGTGCTTTGCTGGAATAAGTGTAGTGTATCTCATGCCTAGTTAGATGGACTCCTTAGTGAAATTTAAAAAAAAAAAAAAAAAAAAAAAAAAGGTCCTGGGTTTCTTGCATTTTCAAAAATCAAATATCTGTTTTCTCTTCTAGATATATTTTTTTCCCTTTTTTCTTTGGTATTTCTGTGTCTGCCTTTTCTAAACCAAATGCTACCTTCACTTCCACTCTTGTACTTCTGTCTCCAGTGAGACTCCAAAGCTGAAGTATCCTAGCTTCTGTTTTGATGAAGGGGGAACCAGAATGTCAGAAAACATTTAAGCAATGCTTATGGGACGACCTTTTCTAAGGGTCTGCACATAATAGACTAGTCCATGTTTGGGACAGTGTATTGATCACATTTTCTAGAAAGAAAATATTTAGTAACAACAGAAGTCTCCCAAATAAACAAATAAAAGTCCATTTAAGTAATAACTAAGATCATACAGATGAAGGCAACAAAATTCCTATTTTGTGCACTCAAAAGAGATGCTACTTTGCACAGCTCATTTCAGGTTTGCTAAACATAATTATTTCTAGTCTTCCATATTGTTCCTGCCTTTACATTTTATACTCATGAAGCATTTCTGAAGAAACACAACATGTGTTTCCCTCAGGTCAGGAAATTAGTTCTGCATGGAGACCACTACCAAGAAACAACTATTTCAAGGGCTGGGATGATAATGCTACCTTTTTGCTCTAATTGGTCTAGAGACCACTTTTTCTTTGACAGAGGAAGCTTGTCTTCTTGGGATACCTGAGAAACACTGACTTTAGATATTCAGAAAACAATGGTAAATAGTGCCTTAGGCACCAGTGGAATGAGTAAGGCAATATTCCAGCCATTTTAACAGAAGGAAATGGGAGCTTGAGCTGTTTGTTCCACACATCTGTAAGCCTGCAGAAGTGGTAAATTAATATTAAAAATAACCCCAAAACATTAAATCAGTTTCACTAGATAATCTGCATTTTCTCATATGTCTTGGGAATATATTTCCCATCACTGTCTGCAAGAACCCTGCAGGATGAGAAGACAAAACATCACCAGGCAATGGGACATAAAAGCTAACTAACCAGCTCTAGTCAAATCTCATCTTTTTGCCCCACAGATTTTTATCCAGAAGTGATGTATGAAATAATTTCTGAGAGAAAAAAAAAAAAAAACCAACAAAAAACAAAAACAAACAAACAAAAAAAAAACCAACAACAACAACAACAAAAAAAAAATCCCCAGGAAAAACAAAACAACAGAAGAGACAATAACTTACCAATTATTATGGGTTGTGGGTCACTTTTTACTCCCACACCTGCACTGGTGCTGGCAGCGACTTCCACACGGTACTGGATACCTGGATATAGGCCACCTATTACTACAGACCGAATGGCTGCATCTACTGTTTTGTTGATATGAAATCGAGTCTCATTACCTAGGCACCAGATCTGGGACAAAAGTTGATGTGTTAAAATAGATGAAATTCTTCACACTTGCACACAGATATGACATATCAAGGTATTTCATGGCAATCACTTATTTGGGACTTCTTGGCAATGTTACAGTCCAGGAATAGCTGAAATTGGGATGATTTAGCTCAGCAAGGTGTCCCAGATTAGCACAGGACCAAGCCAGCTGCAAAGACTGCTTGCAAATACTTCCCTGGACTCTGGCTCTCCATGGAGTGTAAATTCTGTGCTTATACTCCTTAAAAGCACAGACCAGATCATCCAAGTGGAAAAGAGGTGTTATACATTAAATGAAATCTTGTTTATCAAACCTTTTGTTAAAAAAATCCCACATTTTTTCCTTCTAAATTTCCTACTGAATAGAAAAAGGATACCACACCACATGAGCACAGGTTGAAATACTTCTTAAAGCACTAAAGAACAAACAATTTTCATAATTCTTTTCAAATTCCTTTCATTGCACAAGAGGGATATTTGAAATGTCTGAAATGGAATAAGCACAGACTCACATTTACCGCTGCCTTTGTGATTATTTACATTGTTTAGCAATCCAGACATCATTTTCTCACTCAAATATTACCTAATTAAACAGAAAATCCACCCTATAATCACAACTGGCATTTTGTGATGAGAACAGTCTATGAGTTCAGAGTGTTATGTCTCCCTCTTGCTCTTTTATAGGACACTCCAAAGAGTTTTTGAAACTAACTTCTAGGCACATTTCTTCAGTTAATGCTATCTTCAAATACCACTTCTGTATTACTAAAGAAAGCATGTGCTACCACACAAAAAAATCAGTGCATAAATATATCACACGTAGACTTACATAAAAATAACAGCAGAAGAAAAACACTATTGGTGGAATCACTATCTGTGACAAACTATTGCATCTAAGAAACAGCAATAATATCTTTACACTTACTTTCGATCCTGCTCAGTGTTTTACCACACTTTATCTCTTTTTTTTCTGGGAAATGCTGAGAAAGATTTGAAGAAGAATAAAATTCTCCTGTTTTCCTAAACCTAAGGTGATCCTATTTTCCAGCTAGAATGCATTAAGGTGAGTAACTAGTGCACTCCTTCCTTCACTATTTGTCTCTCCTGGTCTTAGGTTACAACAGCTGTGAAATGCCCCTAATTAAAAGCATTTAATTCATGAATGAATTTACAGGCATTCTGATGCTTGAAGTGGAATCAACAGATCTACTTCCAATTTGTTAGAAAATGCACTGTGGGATTTCAGCAATTATTTCATACTCAAGTAAATATTAGATTCTCTGCACCATTCACTGTAGCCAGTTCACTACTCAGGCAGCCACCTAATCTAACACAGGAGGGCTGTAATAGGTAGAGACTCCAGCTGGTTTTACACACAGCCCAGAAGCCTGTGCACTCACCTGGAACATGGCTTTTATTAGCCATCAGCCCACTTGGTTTCATATCTGCATGTTTTGTGGTTTAGGAGTGTGCTTTATTCATTTGCCTATAAGCCCTGGATGGTTTATATTGACCTACACTGGAGTCAGGATCAAGATTAATTAGGCCAAAGGGTATTTATTAATTGATATGAAAAAAATTGATCAATAAAATACTGGGATTAATGAATCTTGATATTGACTAAAAGCAAAACAAAAGAAGTGCTATGCTAAACATAAACATTGTGAACATTTACTGCATCCCTCTGACCAAGTGAAAAGCTGGAAGAGGTTGAATCATTATCTGATTTAGAAGCCAAGCACTTTCTCCCTTCTTCATGTTGTGTTCCCTCAAGACACAGCAGGGGAAAAAAATCTTTTTATGTGAAATAAGCTGCAGTCACTACTTCCATCCATTGTGGGACTGTCAAGAAAGCTGCCCTGATCCATTTCAATTAAACATTTCACACTTGGTTTATATAGGCCAGCCACAGCAAGGTTAATTTACCAAATTGTGCTCCATGCTGTGACAAGGCTGAACCTCGCCCAGTCATTTTCTCCACCTGAATAACAGAGTGCATTTTTTTTTAGTGTTGTGAAAATATCCTTGTGTAAAAGTGATCTTAGTATGAAATTACAGACTACAACATTTAATGTATAAGGAGTAGGTATTTTGAGCCATCATAGCAACAAAAAAAGGAAGAAAATACAGCCAATGCAAGCAATTCTCATGTAGCAAACTTTGGATATACTAGTGGTGTTCAACCTGTTTTTCAGAGCAAAAAACCTGGCACTTTAAGTTGTGAAGTTTGACAGAGATAGTACTTGGAAGAAGTCTTGAATTCTCCCAGAGTCATAGTCCTTGACTTTGACCTTGAAGTGCTAGGATTAGTATTTTTGCAGAGGAAATAAGAAGCAAACTTCCTGCCATCTTTGCTGCCAGATTGAAAGCCCTCCAAGACAGGGACTTCACTGCCTGTCTTTAGAAGCCCCTTACAAAAAATACCCCCATTTCTTCACAGCAGAGAAAAGCTAGAAATATAAGAACTGTAAGCTGGCTAGAAATTACAGCTCTCTTTTAATATCAATCTCATGGTGTTTTTGCTTTTTAGTATAACAGCAGTATTAGTAATAATAATAATAAAGAAATCCATAAGCAGTCAGTCCTCTTTCTGCATATAATTATATGGGCAGCTGTAAATGCTGTCAGAATCCAAAAACAGTGCTATTGTTCTGTAATTCAAACAGGCTGTTTCCCTAACCCTCCCATCAAACATGGTGTGTACCTTGTACTCCTGGATGACTCCATTTTGGTGATCTGGAGGGGGAGGATCCCAGGAGATGCTGATGCTTGTGCTGTTGTGGTTTCCAACTGTCAGGACAGTGACAGACTGTGGAGGAGCACTTGGAGCTACACCAAGGAGAGGGAGCAAACAGAAGCAAGGCATTAATCCATTTGCTAGGACATGGATTTTGCTGAAGCATTGCAAGAGCAAGGAAACTATAGAACACTCACACTGCCTGCAGGTCTAGGGATGCACTTTTGTCAGGCACTGTCAATGCTGAAAAATGCCCTTCTGAAGAGAAGCATAGGGCTGAATGACAATGTGGAATTTGTGGCAATGGATAATCAATACAAATCACTCCTTATTTTCTTGTATTTGTCATTGGTTAAGTTTGCAGCGGAATTGTTTTCACATTTTCCATTCTTTTCCATAATATGCATGACTAACTAATATATCAACTAAGTCACATGTGAGGCAGCTTCACCTGGCCTGAAAACTGTTTTGCTTCTTTGTGTTTTTGCATGGTCTAACAATGATGTGAGCAGTCAACATTTAATGGCCCCTTTTTGTTTACTCAGGTTTAAACATAGAACTTGCAACTCCAAACTGGAAAAGGGTTAAAATGTTCATGGCTTTACATCAAATACCAGTGAGTAGAGCAGGTGCTAAGTTAGGTCACATGTATATTTATGTCCTTTTCTGCCCCTAGGCAAATTGCTTTCTCTTCAGAGTCCTGTTCAGTTCAACTATTCACAGCTGTTTGGCTGGTCACTGCACATCAAGGCCAATTCTACAAGACAACTGCTTGCCAGCCCTGCTTGTTGTCTAGAAATGTGAAAAAAAAAAACCAAAAAAACCTAAAAAACATGGCTATTAGTGACCAGAGCTGTGCTGGCAAAGCCTCTCTTGCAGCTACACCAGAAGCAGGGGGGTGCTTCGGTTGGCTCAGGACACAATGCTTGGGAAGTGGTGCAGGAGCTCCAGTATGGAAAAGTCTCCTCTGTGAGCATTTGCTATATCCATACTGGGGTCTCCCAGTATGGAGAGACCCCAGTATGGATTCTATGGCAGAGAACTGTCAATATGGCCCTGCTCAGCCACATAAAACTTCCTGGAGCCCCCCCTCATCCTTCCCTTGTTCCCAGGCAAGTGTTGAAACTGCACCACTGTGGCGAGCTAGGCCACTGAGGTCGACTGTATTATATTAAGGTATAGCCCCTGGGGGGAAAAGCTGATGGATAGCAGCTGCTTGGAACCAGTCCTAGAATTTATTTATTCCATCTCTCCCAGTCCATCTACCCAGTCTTCAGCAAAACTAATAGAAAGAGGCCAGCAAAGTGTGAACTAATAAACCAAGTACAGAGTGATACCTCTCCAGGATAATTTTCCAGTTCACAGGAGCCTGTTGCTTAGATACTTTCTGTTCTAGGGAGGTGTCTCTGTGTTTAATAAATACTTATGGAATTTACCTTCCATATATTTTGTATTGCTTTTAAACTGATCTTAAAACATTTCATATGAAGTACAAAAGCTGATTTTGAAAACTTATGGTAGACATCATAACAGAACCTAAAATATTTATCACTCTACTGCCCCAGCTTCAAACATAGATAACAACGTGGTTTGGGGCATCTCACATCATGTGTCAAAGCTCCCTGACTTGAGCTCCCTAGTCAGAGTGACTTCTTCACTGCTAAACTTTATGGCAACAGAACTCCTGTCTTATCTTTAACAGATATCCCTGAGTCCATGCCCATCTTTGGACCACGTTTCTCAGAAAAGCCAAGAGCCCCTGGCATCTTTGTATTAAAGTCTGGCAGGTTTAACACAAATAAGCACAGCTACAGATGTCAGAAGTGCTCAAGTCTCCTGAGTCAATTCAAATATTCCTGTTGTTCTCCACAGCCTCTTTGAGGCTGGCTCTGTTCCCACGTCAGAAGCTCCTCAGCACTTGACCTGGCACAGGCTCATGGAGCTGAGCTCAAATCTTTACCCTGATAACCCTGAAAAATTGGAGTGCTCTGCTGCAAGGATCACACAGCTTCAAACCAGGGTATCAGAGGTGAGGACAAGGAACCACACAAGATTACAGCAGGAAAAAAAAATATTTTAGATGAAAAATGAAACACATATTACAGTCCTGGGAGGCTTCACATTTTGACAACTACATTTTCAGATGCTGGTTCAGCTGCAAAGCTAATAGGGCTTGGTAGAGTCCTCGTGACCTTGCCTGATGCAGAGCAACAGTGAACTGGAGGGGAGAAATGGAGCTGGATTGTGGGCAATTTGACTCTTAGCCAGCTTGAATGAAGCATGGAAAGGTGGCCTTGGGCTACTCCTTGCAATCGTGAAAAGCATAAAATTGGTGAAATAAGTAGTTGCATTGTGTATTTTATGGCAAGTGAAATAACTTACCACACGGTAAAAAAATTAGCATTTTAAAAGTCTTCAAGTTATTCAGTAACAACAAAACCGTGAATAAATGTATGTGTGTGATATTAATTAGAATATTTTACGTGAAAATAATAATCATAAAAATGGCAAAGCTTAATACTGCATAACTCATTTTTGGTTTTAAGTACAATGAGACAACTTGCACAAACATATTTACTTTCATTACTGAAACAAAAAGAGCATTCAGAAATACAATGTCTTATATTCACATACCTGGGGGGAGAGGGGAGTTTGAATGCAAAAAGAAAAAGTAAAATGAATACCATACTCTAAAATTAAAAAAAAAAAAAAAAAAAAAAAAAAAAAAAAAAAAAAAAAAAAAAAAAACCCACCCCAAAAAANCCAACCTGTAATCGTCTTTTCATTTAAACTGCATGAACATTCCAGTTAATATTCTACCAGTGCGTGTTGGTGTTTTTGAGGTCTTTTGGGGACATAGGATAAATTTGGAAGCAAAATTAAAATTGCAGCTAATGAATGCAGCTGTGGAAATACCATTTTAGGCACTGCTCTAAGGTGAGGAGAAACTGACAGAGAGCAGCTGATAAAAGCTAAGGAGACTTCCCTTCCTGTCATATTTTTGTGATGACAAACAAGATGCAGGACAAGTACTATTCCACAATGTTATTCCAAAGGAGATTTAATAGTGCATGCAACTGAAAAAAAAAAAAAAATCATCTCTCTCTAGAGAAAGTATGAAGGAAATAGTGAAAATTATGAAATAAAATCTTTGATTTAGCACCCATTTTATGCATGTACACATGTTTGTATGTACCAGTTCAGCCTCCTCTCTCTGATAATATCACTCTGTAAGCTGGCACAGTGATATAAATTAAGCCACTTGTCTGACACTGCTGCAGTTATTAAATAGATCACATTGAAAAATAACATTTTTAAAACCGTTTTCTCATTTCCCTTGTTGCTGGCTTGTGGAGAACACCTTGCCTGCTTCTTGACAGGTCAATTATTCCAGTGCTCAGCTTCTTCTTACAGATATGAAAGAACCCAAATCGCTGCTCATCTTTTCCAGACGCAGCCAAACAGAATTCCATTTGTTACCTTCACAAGGCCAAAGAGGCAGGAGATGGATGGATACTGAACTGTGACAAATGTCTAATCTAGAGGAAAAGTCTAACTGCAGCAAAATTGATTTTTAAAGGCAGGCCTGAGTAGTAACATTGTATGTAAAATCCAATCCAGCAGAAAGTTGCCACCACCTTTTGGTCATACTTTGCCTTCACCAGGGATATTTGTTTTGATCTCGCAAAAAAAATTTCCAACACTCGTATCACTTTTCCAAATTATTTTCTAAAAACAGAATAGCTGACATTTTTTAAAAGTCAAGTCTAAATAAAGCTCATTTTCGAAATGGAATCAGAGGCAAGACAGCACCTTTAAATAGACTGCCAAATTTCTTCAGTGGAAGAGGAGCAATCCACTATCATTAAACATTTAGTTGATACTATTTTTGAAATACATGAACACCAATATAATTACAAAGATAATATGAGGAATTAAAGGAAATATCTGTAGAACTGCATCTACTGAATATCTTAATTTTCTCATGGAAGTACCTAATTTTATCACCCAAGGAAGAGGAAAAATTTTTTTTACAGGAGCTGACATTTTTCTGGTGATAATATTACAGGTCCTATGCTGACGTTTTTTGAGACCAGATAGTTGTAAACAGACTCCTTGAAGGTTATATTAATCTACAAAGCAGATCCTAGGCTGTGAGTTATACATATCTGCAGGCAGGAATATATTTTTTTTAAATCTTCACTATGTGGAAAGCTATTCCACATGAACAAAGTGTCCTTTAAGGTATGAAATTACCTAACAGGCTCTGCTGGGAGCTAAGGTTTATAAAAGAGCATATCATTCCTCAAGTATTTTATAGAAATAGACAGGAGGTATAAGACCTTCTCTCTTTTTCAGCAGTTCTTAATTTACCTTTAGCAAGAGACAGTTAGATGAACTAAATAAACACCAAAAATCAATTGAAATTGGACAAGAGGAAAATCTGCTAGTGAGAGGACAAAATCCCACATTTTAACCCCAGAGAAGAAAATTTACCTGTATAAATCTTTTTATAATTTTCTTTTTATTAAAAGAAACTGTTCCTAGTGCTGCAGACATATTCTTCACCAACTGATTTAGGCTTTACAGTCTTAACAAAGAACTGCAAAACCAAAAAATACCAAATTCCATATCAGACTTGAAAACTGCCTTCCTGCACACTCTTCTCCACATATTGCAGGACACTGAATTTCCTCATCCATAAAGTGCTAAGTGCAACAAAGTTATCTTCAGTTTTACTTACTAGATGGGTAATAATCATAACAAATCAAAGAGAAAAGTGAGTAATAAGCAAGTCTGTTCTAGAATTAAAGAGTACTTGGCAATCAGGACTAAATTAAACCTCAGGAGACTACTGTAAATGATTAAGATGCACTTTCAATAGGAAGGAAAGAGTACACTCAAAACCCATTGAAACCATATGAACATTTCAAAACTTCGCCAGTATTTCTTTCTCTTGCTTAAAAAAAAAAAAAAAATTAAAAATCAGTGACACAGAGAGAAGATGAATCCTCACTGTTAGGACCATCCTACTTTTACAGGAGAGATTCTCCAGGCAAAGACTGCATTACATAGGTAGAAAGGTGGGTTTCTAACAGGAAATGATTAAAATTACTTACATCTCATCCCTGTGTCTTTACTTTTCAACAAAAACCCAGCAACCTTGGAGTGCACATGCTTTAGTGCAACTATATGCAAGGCTATATGCTATGGATATAAGAGCTTGAACATATTAGAAATATAAACTGTTCTCTCTGCCTGAATCCTGACTGATTCAGAGAGGCTTGAAAGGTGCTCAGGGGAATCCTCTGCAGTACTGAACAGGGCAGTTTCATGAAAAATGTGCTAACAGAAACTGTGGTGTGCCCCTGAGACTGGAGTTTCTCCAGACTAGTTAAATATATGTCCTTCACTACTCCTCTTTTCCCAGCCAACTGCTCATCTACATTATTACCCATTCAGAAAGATGTGCTTAGTATCAAACACTTATCAGTGAGAGTTTGCATTTATGTTATTTTCAAAGTGCAGACCAAAGTCTTTTACTGCAGCAGCAGTGGTTACAAAAGAAGGCCTGCAGTGCACACTTTTTGGAACACCAAAAGCCACCTGTACCTTAGAAGGACATATCAGCTAGAAGAAGAAAAGACCAGCACGGTGCTTTCTCAGGGAATATTTACAGCACAAAGCTGAATATTATTTCAAATTTTAATGTGTGTAACAAACAGGAATCACGTGGAGGAAACAGAGATGAACACACAGAATAACCTCCAGCGCCAGCTATGAAAGATGATCGCTTTTCTGCCCCTTTTACCAACCTTCCTCTGTGGTACGAGCGGACTTGGATTCACTGTCCATCCCTTGGAATTCATTGAAATAAGGGCGAACCTTAATCTCATAGGTGACCCCCTTTTTGAGGCTGACGAGGACGGCGCTGCGCTCCGTGGGGACTTTGACCTCCAGGTTCTGCCACGCGGCTGGGGCGGGCAGGCCGGAGGTTTGGCGGTACAGGACTCGGTAGCCCTGGATAAACTGGGACTGCCGGTCCACCTAGAGGGAAACAATGCATCAATAAACAGGTTAAAGGAAACAAATGAACAAAAAAAAAAAAATATTGTGTAAAAAGAAAACAAAACAATTGCCTAGATCTGCCCTCATCAAAAAAAGAAAATTCTCAGTTATGATGCTGAATTTAATAATCTAGCTTCCTTCTTCTAAGCCAATGTTGATTAATTGTCTGCAAAGAGCATTTGTCTCATATTACTGATTATAGAATATTTCTTTCTGTTTTGCTTTCTCCAGCTCTATATATCATGACAAATACTACCTTAAACCATAAAACAAGGCCCCCACCCCTGCAATAAATCACGAAAAGAAAACTTTGGCATAAGGCTTGCTGCATGTAAACTTACTAAGCACATCTTGGCTACTGATGTGCTGAAATAGGAGAAGAAAAGAAAAACAAATTCTTTTCAGAATAGGACAAGTCTTTGAAGATACTGTACATGCTTACAATTAGTCCATTACTTGGCTCACAGCTCATGAAATGCACAGCAAATTAAAATAAACATAAGACAGATGCAGAGAAAACAACTTCCAAGGACATGTGCTGTTTCTTGTGCTCACAGCCTGAGTGGCCCCTTTGCATCCCGGGGTTGTGATGCTCTCCGGCCATCAGATGGAGATGGAATGTTGGTTTTGGTTTATATTTTATTTGTTGCTAGGCAAGCAGAATTCAAAATTGGACCACAGAAATTTAACAATTTAATCCTATAAATAAGATTTTTATTTGAAGAAAAGCTTTATATGTGTTTTATCTTGGAGAGGTTGCATGCATCTATTTATCTTCTAAAAATCCCAAAACCCAAGGCATTCTTGCACTAATTTTTCCTGGCAAGCCCT
>WEIU01022675.1:192776-230198 GCA_013389925.1 Aegithalos caudatus
CTGGCAAGCCCTCCCCCCCCCCCAAATCAATTTGATTGCTAAAAGTAAACCAAACCCAGCTGCTTCTGTAGCTGCCAAATAAGGAGCAAAGAAAGTGCAGCACAAATAACAAGACTATACAGCTGGCTGTTTGGTAATTCTGTGTTATAACTAAGACTCAACAAGTAGGGTATTTCTTACGTTCTTGTCAATTTGCCTGCTCAAAGATATTCCAGAATTAGGGAAACATTTGTTTGACTTCTCTTAAGAATAAATGAATTTAAGGCTGAAAATACAAACCATGGTCTATTACGCTCCTCCTATAATCTTGTTACAGTTTATTGAGGCATTCAGAGGGGACACAGATTCTTAGACATTAAAAAGCAAGGCAAGCAAGAAGAAAGCTTTATTTATGAAAGCAAGGCAGAAATGTCTTTCATCAAAACTGTCACTGTTAAAAACCTTGCAACATATGTTACAACAACATTAAGCTTGCATTTTATAAACTTCTCTGCATTCACTTTAAGTGAATTTATGCACTGAAAGAGGGATATAACTCACAATAATAGCTTGTTAATACCGAAAGAATCAAGCTGTGTTTTTAAGAAGAACATTAAGCAGCTGTTTCCAGATGAAGGGAGTCTGTAAATCAGAGTAAACTGTTTTTATCCATGTTTGACTTTGATTAAGTAAATGTTTTATGGATATAAAGACTTCATGAACCTCACGTTTACTACAAAATTCAGCAAAAATAATGATTTCATCCTCTTTGTAATACAGATTTTTAACCTAAATTACAATATAAGGTTATGGTGTTCAATAATCAAACACTGAGTTTGATTCTTGCCTTACTTCTGAGTTAGAAGCTGCACTGAAAGATGGCATAACTTTGTTAGAACTTTCCATTTTGTCTTTGCTCTATTTTAAGCTCTACTGACTGCTGCTTAGTGGAGAGAACAGAAAATTCAGAACTGACTTGACTGAACAGTAGCATTGTGTTGCTACAAAACGTATGGAAAGAGTTTTGGACAGCATGGCACAAACACAAACCCACCCCTCAGCTCACTGAGAATTTTCAGTCCCTCATACTTTTGTATCTACTTCCATATAAATTGTCCATACTCATCTTTTCCTCCCAGACTTCTAAGATCTTAACTTGAAAGTCTAAACAATAGAAGGAATATGAAAGCAGAATGCAGTAGTACCACAAGGCTGTCACATTTATGGGTGCTATAAACTAGCTTGATTTGGGGCTTGATTGAGTTTCATAGAGCTTTCAATTAGTAGCTTGATTACAGCAGGGCAAATTGATCTGCCCAAATATCAGATTATTGACAGTGATTTCCTAATTCAGAGTCTGGAAAGGTACTGACAAAAGAAAATATTATGTATTTTTAATGTTTTCTATAAACATGCAGTCACATTCAGTATCAAGGAAAGGATACAAAGCTATCTCTCACACACAACTAAAGCTAGCCTGAATTAACAGGGTCTTCTGTAAGGTCAAAATGTTGGGAAACTACTCAGAAGGCACTTTATTTACTGAGAAAGGTGGATTTTTTGGTTTTGTTAAAGAGTTTTCAAACTAATAAAAAAAAAAAATTACTCTTGGATAATTACATGGATTTAGCAGAAATATTTGTGAGGGGTAGGACAGGTATGTTGCACATATACATACACACTCACATGTGCATACATATGTGTATGTCTACCTGCAGTTGCACACACAGTCATATATAATACAAAGTGACTGTGACTGCACAATTTTCTCCATTTCTGTGGTAATAATATGTCATGCCACGAGCAGACTACTAAAAATATCCTTATATGTTTAGCATTAAAAGACATTAATTCAGCTATGCAACTCCAAGTTTGGCACACGTTCACACACAGGCAGAGCTGCAGAAACATGCACTCTGGCTTGATGAAAGGGTAAAGAATGTAAATGGTTGCCACTTCCTTACACAAATTACTCAGCACTATTTCAGCAATTGCAGGAATTCTCTCTGTTGAATATTGGGATCAGAGAATATTTCTAGTTGGTGATTTCAGCTCAAAAGATCTGCAACAGTGGCTGATATGAAGAGACACTTGCTCCCTCAAAGGATGTGACAGAACATGCAGATGCTCCTTTAAGAGGCAGGAGAGGGCAATTCCTGGGTAGGTGGTGCTCAGCACTGACCTAATGATCCCTCTACAAGCAGAATTGGTCCTGTGTGCTCCTTCTCATCCCCTTCTATGATGAGTCTATGGTGCAGGAGACATCTAAAAAACCATTTCTGCAGAGCAGGAAGCTCATTTTCCCTGCACATCCCACAGTTGAACTTCACAAGATGGGTTCAGTGGTTATCACGTTGTTAAAATGATGGCAAGAAACTCATAATGCAGCTTATGCTGCAGAAACAAACCTGCTAATCTGCACCCTAAACACATTTCACAATATGCTCTGTAGCATGAAAATTTCTATCCCAAAATATCCTAAGAAATCCTCTGCTCCCACAGCAATACCCACAGCAATTCTCCAGCTGGGCAGAAGAGCTTGCACTCTGTGCTGAGCTCCCTGGCATGGACTCAGGAGTCTCTGGAAATTCAAACTGCACTAGCATTCATGTATCCTACAGGAACAAAGCAAATAGGGACAACAATCTGGAAGACTATCTAAAGGACTTGACTCTTGAAGCTTCCAGTAAAGTACATTCATTTAAAATCTACATCAAATTAAAAAACAGAGGTAAATAAATTATCCTTCTGCCTGGTAGCCTCCTAGAAGGCAGCACGGACTTCAAAGCAGCAATTTTTTTGCCATGTTGAAGAACTGATTTTTGATTCCTGCTTGTGCCACAGGGCTTCTTTATAATGCCAGGGAACATTTCATATTTGGTCACTAATGAAACTTTCAGTTTAATGCCCACTGAGGCTAGAAGTGCTGACCCACAGCTGAGGTCAGCTAAAAAAGCTCTTGGAATACAGAATATGCTCTTGCAATGTGAAATGTTTTAATAAAAGTAAAAAATAGATCATGTCCAAGGCTTAAAATTAGCCATTTGATAACAGTGGGCATATCTGCATTCACAAGTCTCATCAGCAATAACTATCTCTGCACCTAACCTCTCTATGTGTAAAGTTAGGATAATGACACATTTTTATCATTGTGATGTTAAATTCAGTATTATTTGTGAAGCACACAAATGTTACGGTTGAGAGCATGACAGAAAAGCAAGCATGTGAGACAAAATAATAATTTTTTATTCAATGCAAGGTTTCAATGGTATGAATTTAATAAGACCTGGCACCACACAGAGAATAAAGAAGATAAAAAGAAATGTTTAATAGCTCCATGAAGAAGAGATCCTCTATGTGACCAGATAATTACAGCTATATTTTAATATCTATACACAAGAGGAATAAATTTAAGCGGCAATGAAAACCTAACTTTTGACATTCCTCTTCTTATTTTTTAACACTAACATTGTAAGCCTGACCTTCATTTCTAAATAAGTGTGTATATGTATGTGCATATTTTAAAATTGCAACGCAGCCACAGGGAACTATTTCTGAAAATTTAAACTCAAATTTGAAAGAAATAAAGAGAAAGCAAAACCAAAACAATCTCATAAAGGAGGGAAGAAAATAGTGTTAATTTGCTGTGAGTCAGGATGCCAGAAAGTCAGTAACCAAGGACATTCCTTGGCATTCACCCTTTGAACTGCATAAAGCCAACACAAAGAGTCTTATGGCTCTCATGGCACTTCTGTCCTTTTGTATGATAGCTACACTATCTATCCATTTTATGTTAATAATGTGGACTTTATTCTCTGGATAGAGTGGTTTTTTTTCCTAGAGACTATGGTTAATTAATTGGTTTTGTTCTGGTTGCTGGATAGTTTCCAATTAGCTGCTTCAGAGATCTTTCTTTGTGTCTTGCTTCCCCTGGGCAATTCCAAAATGCCTCTGCAGAGGTCTGTGTGCTTGTCAGGTGGCAAAGGGTCACTGCTTTGAGGAATCTCCCCAATAAGCTGCTATCCATAGCATTCCCAGCATTTTGTCTTTATCTTACCATTTCTTCACTCATTATTTGTTCAGTAGGGGCACCAGTAAATGCTATATTGATATATATTCCTTTTAGAGGAATATATATCACACTCATACATACACACAAATGCATATACATACATCCACATATATATAGTATATATAATGACATTGGTTACATGGTATAAAACTGAATTCTTGTTTATGTTGGAGCTTCCTTCTTGGAGTATATGCTAAAGCAAGGAGCAGCCTACAAATCTGTATTTCTGATAAAAGTCATACCCAAAAGAGGACTTGAAGGAGCACCACATGGATGTGATCCAGGTTTACACTTACTCTCTGATAACATCCAAAATTTCTACTGCTGATTCATCTGCTCGGGCAAAAGGGATTGCCACAAAGATTAGTTGTTCTGGAGGAATTGTAGCTGAAACATGCAGCATTTTAAGAAAGCCAAGCTGCATGCTGACATCACTGATGGCAAAATGCAGTGACACATACTCTAAAAACTCTTCTATGAAAGACAAATTTATGGGTTTCTCTATTTTTTCTAATCTGTACCCTGACCACTGAAATCTGTCAGAACAAGGATGGTGCATAAGCCCCTATAATAATAGCTGAGTTGTGCAAAAACAACAGTAATCCTTATAATACACAATTTATCACCACACTACTTATCTCCTCTTGTGTAATCCCCTGCACATATTAAGCTCCTACCAATATGACATGTAGAAGGAAAACCCTGAGCATTGTGAATGCCCCCTTAGCAGAATTTATCCTATAGAATACAACTGTTTTGATGTTGTGCAGAGCAGTTTTTCTCTCACACTTCCACTCATGGCTCTTCTTCCCCTGGGCAGATGCCCCAAAAGCAAAGCACTCTTTTTTGGTGTGTAATGCCCTGGGAATTCTCTCCTACTCTTACAAATCCTTTCCATCAAGCCTCAGGAAGGGGAACAGAGCAATTTGAAAGCCAAACACTATATTAGAAATTCTACCCAGTAGTTTGACCCCTCAAATAGAAATGGTGTTAAGCACTGCCCAAGAGACTCTGGTTGTCTCTAATGAAAGGATATCTATCCACTCATTTTGGGCAAGGCTTGTGCTGGAAAACCAGATGATACAAAATGTGTCAGGCACGAGCACCACGTGTTTCTGACTTCACTACAAGTGCTCTGTAGGAAAGATATTTTTGATTTTTGGGTCACTAAATAATAGGGTATTGTCAGAGGTCACTATGACTTGAAACAGAAAGTACTTTTTCATACAGAAATTTCTTGCTGCTATTTAACTGATTATTTTTTGACATGCAGCATACTAAATCCACAGATCAATTGTCCTACGAGCATACTCATCTTTATAATATTTTTCTAGTTAGACAGCAAACTTGCTTCAAGCAGAAGACTAAAGACATTGAACCTGCCTGATTTGAAAGAGAAAATTACTATTTTGTTGTGATATATATATACACACACACACTACTGTATGTTAGATTGTCAGAGCAGTCACATTAGGGTCAAGACTGAATCTTTTCTGGGTGGTAAAGCAGAAGGCTATCCATTGAAAGGATAAATAGGCAAAACAGGCAGACTGAAAGTACTGTTAAGGTAACAAGAGCAGAAGCTTTACCGTCCAGGTGACTTGCACTGTCGTGGGTGTCAGCACAACAGGATTATGCAGCCGTACAATGACATCTCCCAGCTCTTTCTGGACTTGCCTGTGATCCACACCTTGTGCTGGGGGGCTGATATCTGCAGGGCACACATATGAAAACATCACTTTAATGAGAAGAGCTATACATGGCATCAATAAAATTTATTGAATGGCTTAATGACCAGACTTGAACATCCTTTATAGCACTGTTTAAAAAAATAAAAATACAGCACTAAGGTTGAAACACAAACAGATGTCAAATAATGCAAACAAATCATCTACCTCTAGCCACTTAGAAAATCATGAAATATAAACATGTTTAAAGGAGTATTCTGACTAGATGGCAAAGTTTTCTCAGCTCTGGTAAATGATGAGAGAGATGCAATGCTCACTAGTTCCAAAGTACTCAGATAATAATAATGCTGCACAGATGTCTGGAACCAAATTGGTTAGTATAATTGAAGAAAATGAACAGTGTTTTTTTTTTTATTTATTTTGCTAGAGCACACATGACATTAAGTCATTATATGTTTCCAAACTTTCACTAAGCTTCCTCTCCCCACATGCCATGCACACAAGAAACCAAATACTAAAAATAGCATTTTCCCCTGCAAAGCAAATTTTGCCTTAGCAGACATAGCTAATGAAATCTAGAGCAAACATGAGAATAAAAAAGATTTAATTTAGGAAGCCAAACTGATTTTCATCTAGAAAAAGGCAAACAGAAACAATCTACCAGAAAAGTTTTCTTTCAAGAATATGGGCCCTTCAAAGTGTGTGGGGGAATTGTTTCTTCTAGTGAAAATCTGTTTGTAGAGATATTAAAAAACAGACTGATAAATTATGGTCATGCCTGTCCAGGCATCTCCGAATTCTGCTTGGTTTTCCCTTAGGATTCAATAGTCAGAGACAGTTCCTCATTTTTTGGATCAACATCATGTCCTAGTGAAAAAGATAGATGCATAAGAGTTTTCTGATGTACTTAGATATGGGAATAGGCATCACATGATTTCTTTTTATCTCCTAAATGCTGTTTAAAAAAATAATAGTTGTCTTAAGAATGAAACCTTTAAATATAACAACTTTAATCATATATCTCCAGATCTCAAAAGTAAGGAGTTTTTGATGATCAATAATTCACATTCATAATTCTGGATTGTTATGGGTTCTGAGCCACCAATAAAAAAAAAAATTGCCACGGGCTTCTATTTTTATCCAAATTAAAATGGCTCCATGGATCTCCAAAGGGAATGTAATCCAAATATGAGTGTCAGTGAAGGTGGTTGTCTAGGAAATTATATTTATTTGAAGCAGCCAAGAAACAAAGATATTATAAAATAAATCTGCAACTCAGACTGGTCTAGAAGATGATCATTTATGCTTCTATTCACAAAAAAGCTATGATTGTTGCTACAATAAACCTACAGCTATCCATTGATACATTTTAGGTAAAGTTATGTATGCTGTGGTGTACAGCCAACAAAGTACCTGTATATTCCCTCAGAGGAAAAGACATTTCCACAAAGTAGTTTTTATGAACATCATTCCATCATTTTAATGGCACACATGTCCAGAAGTAACAGAATAACATGGACTAATGACAGTAAAAAGTGAACGCCAAGATGTACTTGTGGAATTCAAGTTTTCTGGTATGTACACTTGAAAACGTGTGATGCTCCCAGTGTAATGTCATTTTCACGTGTCCAGGAGGTTCCTGGTGGAAAAGCAGTTATCTATCTCTAAGGGTATGATTAAGGGTATTATTGGAATAATACAACCATGACTCAAGGAAAACTGGTGCAAGAAGTTACATCCTGATCACAATTAAATTGGTTAGATATTTTCTCTAACACTTCTTTTATCAACTTTCAGTGAATATACAGTGACTATATGTATATAGTCAATTTGTTATTATTTAGATTTCAGGGATAGGAGTACATATATTTTTGGAAGAGTTTTTTTAGTATATGGTTTCATCTATTAATAATCCGATAAGAAATCAACTCCTTAATTAGTTACTGATTTCCCTGTCCTTATTTCACATAAGTCATAAAAGGTAAACCTTTTGAAAGTACCTAATTATCTACTTGAAGTGAAAATTTACATGAAATCTTATTACTTGTATTTGCTATACTGAATACCAGGACATAAAATGTTCAGCTATTAAAGCTACCACAGACACCTGTTGTAAATTATTATTATATAGCACTGCTATAGCTGCTTTGTTATTTCTCCATGACCACTGTGAAATGGCTTTCCACTGTGTGTCAGCTTCTTCTGTGAGCCTGAATTGAATTCAGGCATAATTAGAAATCACATCAAAACATTATGTTAATTTTCAATTGATTTTATGATTTAATTCTATTAAACTGCAGGCTTGCAAAGAAGCTATAAACCCTGTACATGTCTCAGTGTGCTTGACTGCTAAACAGCTTCTGGAAATGGAAGCTGCAACACATGCTGTAGCTAATTAAAAGACATGTTTTTACTGAAATCAAATTGCTTGTCAGTATGTCAGATAAAAAGTCTATACTTGACACTCAAATGCCAAACAAAGTTGTTATTTTTTTTTAGTTAGGTGATAAGTTATGCAGACTAAAAGGCTGTTGCAATGAAAAGCACGAGTCACCCTATAATAATGGGAAAATAACAAAGAAGAAAACTTGTAATACTCTAGGCCATGAAATCCCTGCACAACTCACTCCTCCAGCTTTTGAGAAGGCAACTCTGTTTTTCCTCTTCCAGCCATAATTACTATTTTGAGGGTATAACTATTCAGGACAGATTTATTCAGGACTAGGCTGGGATGAGGGAGGCTGGATGGTTATGTGATAAAGAAATACCACTCTACTCTTGTTTATCATTTTCCATGCAGCAAAGGACCCACACAATTTACAACAAACATGGGGGAGACTGACTCAGGATGTGCTCTCCCATGGGCACCTTCAGTTCTTCAGAGACAGAAGTCTCTGAATAACAGTAAACAGAGACAGAGGATTTAATTTTAAAATAACTGTGATGGGAGTTATTACTTTGTATTCAAAAAATTAGGATTCCAAAGAATTATGAATTTCTGTATTATGACATGTTTAACACTGAACTACACTCTTGAATTAAGAATTCAAGCAATGTTTTGTCAAAGCCAAAAAATAAATCCATGCTGTGAAGGGAAATCTGTTTGTGGTCGTTAAACTCAGAGCTGGATGCAAAGTGGAACAGACTTCAGCAGCTGATTCAGTAACAATGAAGGATCACAGCTACCAATCCTATCACCTCCCCACAAATGAGGGATTTCACTCCAGCCTTCCCTCTTGGTTTGTGCAGAATTCAGAAATGCAGGTATCTAAATAGAAGGCCCATACCTTTATCAGTAGAACTTCTATGTATCCTTAGCATGAGGATGCCTTAATTTACATGAATTCTCTGCCTAAATATTGGCTCAGATTAATCAACACGTGTTATGCATTTATTTTGATTAAAACTAATTCTAAACACAGTGTTTTGCCTCTTATAAACACTTGTTACCATAGTGTATTCCTATTAATGGAGAGGAAGAAAGAACATGGAGAGAAAAGATACTGAGAGGAGAGTATTCAGGGTGCTTTTCAGAAAAGCTTGGGAAATTCACATTGCTTTCAATAGAAACCAGAGGCAAATCGAGTCCAAGTGAACTGCAAACCAGAAGGTCTACACTGTACAAAGGATTAAGGATGTAACCTTTCTCTCCTAAGCCCCAGACTGATGCTGCAAACACTGGGCTATTTTCATCTTTATTGGTTAAACTCAAATCATGATTCCTTCAGTGAGTGTGCTAAAGCCAAACGGTCAAGACCGATGTATCGGCCAACCCACAGTTCCTTCTTTCTGTTTTAGCTCAAGCCTTGGGACTGGCCCTTACCTTGGGTTCTGACAGGATCTGACATGGGGCTGGGGTCGCTCAGGCCCTGTGAGTTGATGGCTCTGACCATGAAGAGGTAGATGGTGTTGGGGCGCAGCCCCCTCACGGTGTACAGCGTGCTCTTCACGTGGTTGGCCACCGTTTGCCAGCTGTTGCTCACGGACTGACTGCAACGAGAAGTGTGGGGAAGATTATAAACTAACACAAGAGAAAAATAAAGATGTGAAAGGACCTATTTTGTAACCCTGGATTGAATCTAAGTGCAGAAAGAAGTAGCAAAAGTGGGGTGAAATTAAAAAATTTGTTTCAGTTAGTGCATCGAGACAGGCTAAAAATCATAATGCAGCTGTCAAAAGTATTTCTCCTTGCAATAAATGTAAAACCTTTTGCTATTTCTCTAAAATACCTGCATAAGGAAAGGGTGAAGGCTGTAAAGTAAATTTGAATGATAAATAGGCTACTCTTGAATAAAAGCCATAGAAAGGAAAGTTCTCTTGAAAGAATAATTTTCTATACTGCTAAGTAAACTATGTCAGTAAACTGTCATTGGAAGAAAAGTATTCTCCTTGAACTAAATTCACTCTCAAAGTTAAAAAACAATTTTGAAAACATACTTTGAAATGGAGGAAATTATATGAATATTTTTTCTGTCAATACATTTTCAATTCAACATTATTATAATTAGATTACAATCCACCATATGAAAAGATTTCAAATGTGATTGTTAAAACAGCTTTTAATAAAAATGTCTGGCTTTTTAAAAAGTTATTCATGGGATACCATTAAAGCTTATCTAGGGTGAAACATCAGAACAGTTTAAAGAGAAAATTTTATTTTACTATGCTTTGTTATATAGCATTGATTGAAAAATCTTTAAATATATGAAAAGGAAAAAGGAAATGGAAAGCTACAAGATTTATATTGTTTGAATTGCTTCATTCACACAATGCATAAAGAGTAAGTTGTAGAAGAAAACCAACAAACTGCAAATACTGTTGTTTACATACATAATATTTGAGCTAAAATTTGCATGCATATGATTATGAAAAATTCTTGCATGAATTTTAACTTAGAGATGAAGTATTTATAATTTTTTTTTAATATCTGGATTAAAAAACACATTTAAGAAGGTGCAGTTTTTTAATTTGAAATATGTTCTAGAGATACATATCAGAGAATGGCCCATGCTCAAACAAACTTGCTGTATTGGAGGCCAGGAGTTTTTTTGTACCACACAGTAACTGCTGCTGTGTGGAGCAGAGCACCTGGGTTCTTTACAGCCTCAGGCTGCAGGACAAAATCCTAAATTATCAATTCTGGTCTTTTCAGTTAGGAGTTTTTATCTATCTAAAACACTAAAAAAGTAGAAATTTAAAGCACTTTGACTCCTTAACAGGTACTGCTTTAACAAGAGCAGGAATTAAAGTTTGCAGAGAGGTCTCAGGATTACCCATTTGTTTCCATTTTATTTTTACTATGAGAGCCAAGAACCTGCAGCATTCCCACAGGAGACTCTTACAGATCTCCAATGGGATCTGTTAACGGAAAAGTGACAAATAATTGCTGCATTGTTCTGTTATATTCCTGTTGACCTGAAGAAATAGTTAGATGTCCTCCAATTAATCACTTATAAAAAAGTGATAAATTACAAAAAAAAAAAAAAAAATCAATGTAAGGATTATGAATCAATGCCTACTGTGGGGCTGAGTCATTTAATGAGCTTGTAAAGATATGTGTAGAGTCCAAAAGAACACCACAAAACCCTGGTAGCAGGGTTTAAACAAAATTAGAAAGAAAGGAGCTGAAAAGTGGTATAATTCACATACCTAAAAGCCTCAATGATATATGCACTAGCTGGTAGGCTTCCAGGGGTCCCTGGCTGCCAGGACAGGGTGACACTGTTCTTAGTAACATCAGTGACCTGAGGTTTGGATGGCGGCCCAGGGAGGTCATTTATATCATAATTTTTACTGACTGTTGCTCCACCGGATTCTGTGAAGGGCAAATACGAAACGATTACTTTTTTTATCCTCGGTTACATAATTTTATCAAAGCAGAAGATTAAAGTGAAAAACATGGCAAACATCTGCAATGTCAGCATAATGGATGTTCTTAACCTACACAGAACTAACTCAACAACTGCATTACCACCATGTCTTTTTTGGATGAAGAGCTATCATTAAGCACATAGTGAAAGGAAAAAAAAATTCAAAAAGGTATATATAAATATATTAAAGAAAGAACAACAAAAAAGCCCAGCTTGCTGAAATTTGCATAAAATACTAACAACTCCATTGGTGAGAAAGTTCCTATATCCAAATTGACTGCAGTACTAACAGAGAGCAGTATTAACTTTGGACTTTTCTTGCCTAAGCCAATTGTTGGATAAATCCACATTTTATTAATACTCCTGCTAGAAGAATTAAAGCATACTGCAGTCACTGGACACAAACATGAGAATTGTTGCAATGTCAATGGGCATTACAAGACAAGAGCAATGAAATGCAAGCTGTGTGAAAGAACACAACCTTCTCACTCAAAACTTCTCCATGTCAGGCCCCAGAAGTTCTAGAAGAGATGATTTGACTCAGAGTGCTGTCCCATGGCCCACACCTTCCTCATGTGCCCCCATCCCTGGGCATCACTCACCTGTCACCTCCAGCACAGCACTCCAGGATGTCTCCCCACTGGAACTTGTGGCCACGCAAGTGTAAGTCCCAGTATCAGACAGCTGGACATAAAAGGGGCACAAGGGCAGCTTTAACAACCTTTTGGAATCAGATGAGTTTACTCTTCTTTTTCTAAATATTCCTTGCTAAGAAGGACTTAGCCTACATTTTACACCAGACTAGAAGGCACCAAACATTTTCAAACAATCATTTAATGCTGGCTTGCCTTTAGAGAACTATAATAAGATTATTTGCTTATAATACTTAACTAATTCTAATTTTCATATTGTTAATGGTACCAGTAATGTAAATGCTCCAGAATGGATGTTTTTGACAGTGTTCATGTTTGCATTGGTTAAAACAAATGCAGGTGAAATCGGGTAACAATATAAAAATAATTAATCTCTTAAAGGGTAAAATCTCAGCATTCATTATCCCATGAGGATGCAGAGGTCCTGTTTCCAGTTCCAGGAAGGATGTTACATCACCTTAGACCATTATGAAGTAATTAAGCAATTTCTATACACCCCACATACAGATGCTGCTGAAACTTAACAGTGGTTCTCTCTCCACAGACAGTCCTCCAAGCAATTTCCAAAAAGCAGTACTAAATTAGATCCTACACCATGCTTACCCTTCTCTGTTTCACATGGGATTTTATTTCAGGCTTGCAAGGCCCTTTGGTAGCAAAACCTCCTGCATTTGTATAAAATTATTGTGATTCCCTTGTCAGTTCAAATATTTTAAATTTATTTGGAGATATTTCTTTGAATTAGATTGCCAATATTAATCTCATGGCTGTATAAACTGTCTTACTAGCAAATTTCCTATTTAAATTTGAAATAAAGATTTCTGAGTCAGGAACTAGTGAAGACTACAGGGATAGATGGAAAATGGTAACTTTACAAAGCAAAAATTATATGGAGGGGCTCTTCTTCCACGATACATAAAACATGGTAATCTGGAGGTAGAAGCAGAAAAGGGAGAGTGCTGACTGTAGTGATTAGGAAGAATTTTATTCACCATCACATGACTTGATGGAAAGAGAACTGCATCCAAGAAGCTTTAAGGAAATGTAATGTGTTTTCTGTTAAATGCAGATTGGCACTGTAGCATCTGTCCTTATATGTCACTGTTCAAGAAGATTGTCAAGGCAAAAAAGCAAGATGTTCTTTAGATTACTTGTAGATATATACTTTAATTGGTTTTTAGTTTTGTCATGTATGAATTGTGTTGCTATTTTCCTTCAGATACACTGAGACTGCAGTGTACCATTCACAGGGGAGGAAGCAACTCATTAATGCTAGCTCAGTTTTCTGAATGAGCATAACTTGCATTTCAGGAGATGCTTATTTGTGTAAAATACAAGCAATAATGAAAACCCCTCTGACAATGGCTAGAAGACTCAAAGTATAGCAGTGCTACTGAAATGAGAAAGACTCTTTAAAGGAGAGTTTTTCCAGAGGAGAGAGCCTTGTAACAATTTGAAGCAGTGTTTTATTTTGTTTCCTCTGAGATTTTATTAAATACATAATTCTTCACTATGTGATAATGGGGAATATTTCTCAAGGCTATGGTTCTCAACTTCATTTGTGTACTACTGTGACAGATGGTGCACAGCATACTCAATGAGGTATTTGGTGTACACAACAGAGTAACTTGCAGAAGGCAAACAACATACAAAACAAGCTGGAAGTACACTGCTTCTTGCAGGCTATGGCAAATTATCTAACTTCCAGGTTGAGGATGGATTAGATACAGATTTAGTGTGTTGGTAATTCAATTATTTATACTTCTTTTGTGCTATGGAAAAAAACCAAACAAACAGAGGAGGTGAATAGAAAAATCTTTACTGTTCAGTAAAATAAAGTTTTGTTTCTTTAGTTAATGCAGGTATCTAATCCTGGTGTGGTATATTTCTACAGCAGAAGGGAGTTTTCCATCAGTGTTGACCTGTCTAAAGGGGTATTGAATGAATGACATATGTGAGTTTTCAGTTGTCTTCCTCAGGGCAACTGAGAGCTTGGCTGATCAGAAAAATCTGTGTTTATGTTATGACTGTTGCAGGCTCATGAATCATTTGATTGTGCTGTAACAGATACAGCAGAAAAGGATCAGAGAATGGTTTGTGTCAGAAGGGACCTTAAGGATGCTCTCATTCCAACCCCCTGCCATGCTTGCTCAAAGTTCCACCCAACTAAACTAGGTTTCTCAAAGTCCCATCCAACCTGGCCTTGAACAGGGATGGGGAATCTACAAATTCTCTGGAAAACCTGTTCCAGTGACTCATCACCCTCACAAGGAAGATTTCTTCTTGATACCTAATCTAAATCTACCCTCAGCCAGAAGGCTGAGGAATGTGAGTGGCAATTATTAATTTATTTTAAGCTGGGGGATGTAAATATTTGGACATTTTCATGGCCCTATTTTTCTTTAGGAAGTTGTGCTGGTCCTTGTTTAGGTAGACCTGAGAGAAAAGTTAAACATTCCTCATTTAAATCCATGCTTAATTCATAAAATTTGCAAGGCACAGGAGAAAAATTGTGTTTATGGTTCTGTGTATTTTTTGTTCTCAAACCTGTGTCAAACAAGCAGTGCACATTACTGCTATAGAGGCGTTTCTAAAAAATGCCCTTCTGAGCCTTTAAGGAAAATCGGTTACTAGTGAATGAGCCACTTAAAGATCAATAAAAGCCTCATCTCTTTCAGAACCACCCTCACTACTAATACTGTTTTCGTCTCCTCTTGCAAGCAATTTTATTTTCCTTTAGTTTACAGACACAGCCTCTAACAGTGAGATTAATGCGCTGGCACGATTCCGAACCAATTTCATTGTTTGCATAGCAGCATGCAGACAGGTATCCCAAGAGCTTGTGCCTCGTGGACACTCCACAGAAGCCCATCATCAATGCCTGAAAGTTTGTTTGAAATCACTAAGCTTCCACCTTTAATTGCTGCCTTCTAACACTACTGGGGAATCTTGACTATTCAAGCGCACTCTTTAATCCATCTCTACAGGAAAAATGCATTAACCTTCATGGCCTAAACCTGCCTTCAGCCCAGGGAGGAACGACAAATTGTTTACTCAAGGCAAGCTAGCATAAATTTTTTAATAAATTCTATTTTGTTCCAAGGAAGTTCACAATTCATTTATGATCACTGATGAGACAGGATCAGAAGATAAAACTGCTCTTTATTTCTTGTCATTAGTACTATGTTTAATGACATTTTTTTGTATGGCAAAATTAAGTGCAGACATTTCTGCTGATTAAATTAAATTGGTTTCTGAAATTATCTTCAAGTTCCTGACAAATAAGTACATTTAACTTACTATTTTTCCGTATGCATGCTTGTCCAAACACACACAAACAAATGTTTATCTTTGAACAGGGAAAAATTAAAAGCCAAAAAAGAGATCAGTGATGCAATATTTATCAAAACCATGTGATATTATCCTATCTGAAGTATTATAGAATATTGTATTATCTCATGTGAAAAAATGCAAACATTACTACAATAGACATTTAATTTTTAATAGAAATCCCTCTGCATATGACTGCACGTATGCTACAGTACTTGTCTGTATGCTACTAGTTGTTTTTTCCCATTTGCAGCCTGGTGAAACATTTCCAGGAAGCATAACACTGGAATAAATCAGCCAGCTCGGGACTGACGAGATGGAGAAAGCACACGGTGAAACCCTGGTGAGCTCCAGATCACGTGCTAGCACAAGTACTTGGAAAATTATGGTCAGGTGTTGCCAAGGAACTGCTCTAAGTTTTGACAGAGAGACCAATGAAAAGATAAGGAAGGAGTGTGCTTTTATATTTCTATCTACCCCCAACTCCTGTGTTCTATTGCAACACACATGCAATTATAAACACCAATTCTGTTTTTAGGGAATTCTCATAGAAATATCTGAAGATACTTTCGCTCTTCTCTCCCCTGCCCTTTCCTACACACAATGTCAGAGAACGGATAATGACTTGGTGAGACCTGCACAGTAGAAAAGACAAGTTAATTTTGGAGACAACAGGAAGGAGGCAGAGCTGCCTGAGGCACCCACCCGGAGCTCCAGCCTGGAACGCGTGGCGCTCGTTGCGCTGCCGTTACTCACCCGCAGGGCTTTGATCTGGAGCGTGCCCTGGTCCTGTATGGAAGTCCGAGGGTCCCGGCCCAGGAAGGTGAACCCCTCCTTGAGCCAGCTGATGACAGGGAGGGGGTCACCAGTGGCCTTGCACTTGAGCAGAGCTGTGCCATCCACTGCCAGGGTCTGGTTGACGGGGCCCTGGAGGATGATGGGCGGAGGCCGATCTGTCAAGACTAAAACAGGGGCACAGGCGTTGGCACCCACACCTTAAACCATCCTCTGCTGCTGCTGCTGTGAGCCCCATTCCACCATGCAGGACAACTTTTAAGAAGCTGCTTGAAGTCAGCCTCTAAGAGGCTAAAACCATTATTTTTGGAGGAGCCACAGATAGAGGTTATCAATTAGTTGGCGTATTTGAAAAGCATTTCAGTAAGAGTTTTATTTTGCCAACACAAGGTAACACATAGATAGAAAAAATATCTGGTAGCGAAGATCACCAGGCTCATTTGGTTAACACAGGACGAAAATTAAGACTTGATTCAGAAAAGAATTGAAGTGCATCACTCTTTTCTTCTAATTTGGGAAAGCACTTAAAACACACCTTTGATGTCACATCAAAATGTGTTTAACTGCTTGCCCAATTTAGGGTCTAAAATAGAAAATCTGTTGAGTTAAAAGGGAAATACTACAGCTTTTCTAGCCTGGGTACCAACCATATCCCCCATTCCTACTCTATTTGCAAATTTTCACCAGCAAAATATTTAACAGTTATACAAAATGTTTTCATAATCTGAGTGATCTAAATGATGGAACCGCTCTTTCCAGCAGAGAAAAGCTCAAACTCAATCACACCATTTAACAGCTTACTTATCAAATAATTTCATCACCTTTTAAAGCCAAGAACTCCTATTTTTTTCCCTGATAATTTACATCTGCATGCTTGCAATACTGAATAAAGGACCCTGCAACCAGTGAGAGAGTGCCTGGCTGCATATAAGCCTCATTCCACAATCAGTGGGATGTCTTGAAGATGAGGTAAAATGCTCATGGTTCATTTTTCTTGAAAGATCATTTTATCCCAAATAATTCTCTTGTTGAACCTTTTCTCTGAGCCATCTGTTAAGCAACAGAAAATAACCTTTGGGTCTAAAGAATGTGTTTGTACAAGCTGAATGGGAAATATATACAACACAAGGACTGCTGCAAAAAGTCAGTGTAACAGAATTGAGAATTCTTTTTTCTATTAAGGTACCTTTATATATTTACTAGCCACACTGCTGCTGATTTAAATTTTGAACAACTGAACAATTGTGTGAGTGGTATTATATATTGTAGCAGGCAGGATTAACTTTTAAACTGGTACAAGTTAGCCTGCCTCTGCTGATGTCAACTGTGTTTGAAATATTTATTCTAGCTGAGAATGTGTTTATCATAGTCCATACACAACACCTGACTGTAACAATGAAGTGAAAACAAATTATTATGAAGCAGTATGGCTTCTGTTGTATTTGAGCTGTTTGAGATGCAAACCTCTGGAACCTTCAACAGATCCAAAGTGCTTTCATCATGCTATTTAATAAATAAAACATATCAGGGATATGTTAGTAGCACATTTTATGCCTAAAATAATTGCTTTTGAAATTTGAATGTTGCAAAAATACTACCTATATTTTTATTAACAAGATTCACAAAGATCAGAATCATTAATATTGTCAGAATCACACCTTGGAGTGTGAGCTCATTACATTCATTGAAATTAAAACTGAAAACAGAAAGCCAATACAGATTATTTCTTAACACCAGGATGTGAAAGCTGTTTTGGAAATTCTGAAATATCACCCACCGAACTTAAAAGATAGGACAGGAAACACCGTATAACAAGAAAAATGTAATGCATTTTCACCTTGATACAAAATGTTTAATCTCATTAAGGTTCCTTATGACTACATAGTTCAGCCATTTGGCAAAATAAAAATTGATCTCAGCTCACACATACTATCAGGGTAGCTGCAGCATGAGTATATTCAAATTAAAACTTAGCTGTGCAAATTATCCTTTAGATTTAATGTAAACCAGCAAATCCCAGTATTCTAGGTAGCTAAAAATTAAGGAATAACTTTTTAAGTTATTCCATTGCAGTTATTTACTTCATCTGTCTTTTACATGTGTAGCAATGTAGGTATTTTCAAAACCTACTGCATTACAGATATTGTTCTTTGCCACGTAATTAGATTTTTTTACAGCCCAAATGAGGAGCTCATAATCCTTTAAATAGCTCTGATCAATAGTGTAATTGAAAGCCTCCTGGCCAGAAGGAATCTTCATTTTCAAGGGTGTTATGGGTGAAAGACCACTACAGGTTTCCATGACACTAAGGCTAAAGGTTAAATGAACACTTAGAGTTTGCACTGATCTGTGAACAGCTGTATTGTCTTCACAACTATGACTTGTAAATCTTCTCTAGAACATGTGTGTGCTTGCATTCCTACCACTTAGGTCCTCATTAGTAAGGGTCCAAAACTTGGTTAGTGTTTAAAATTTTATATATATATATGTATATCTATATCTATATATATATATCTCAGAAGTATTATGAAGAACAGAGAGCTATTGAAAAATAGCCACTAAATGGTGTGGGGATTGTTAGCTGCTTTTAAAACATTTTATATTACTTTGTTTCTTTTCATTTACATAGTTTTCTCCTAGCTGGAAACTTCTATATCTGTTCCACAAAAACGTTTTGCACGCCTACAGAATTCTTCCATGGTAAAACAAAAGTTGATTTCAAAATTACTTTAATTTTAAAAATGGTTTTGGAACTATTTGCCAGTATCCATACATCTGGTAAGTGAAAAATTAACAGAATGCTTTCGTGTTAAAATGCATCTTAATTTTTGAAGAGATTATAGGAAAAGAACAAACTATTTTTGTTCATGAACAGTTTCTCATGTTATTCACTACAAATGCAGTTTGGATCAACTGAAACCATATTTAAATCTGGGGGATAGGTGATCAAATTAAAATGGAAATTAAAAAAAAAATAGAAAGACAAAATTACATCTTTACTTTGACACTTCTAAAATCAAAATTAAAAAAAAAAAAAAATCCTGGTGAAATAACATAAAATCATTCAAAAGTAAGGAAATTCACATGATGAACACTCATGATAGAGCAGGGTTCTTTCTGAAAGTTGGAAAAGCAGAGACCAATCCCTTATCTGTCCTTTTTTTTTTTTTTTTTGCAGAAGAGCTTCACAGGAAACTGTCAAGTTGTTCTAAGTTGTTCTGAGTTTCTCCTGTTTGAAACTATCATACTTGCTATAAAACATTTAAAATACTTTGGATGAGGGCTAAGAGTCATGGTGGTCAGATTTATATACAAGCAAACTGTGAAACATTTATTGATATATTTTAATAATTACTGAGGAGAAATTAAGATCTTTTCCACATAGTCTGTGCATGATTGACAAATACTAACATGATACTAATTGGAAACTGTTCCTTTTATGTTGAGTACAGACAGAGATGGAAGCACTTGGTTTATTTACATGATCTGTCATTTTAAGATTGTGAGCTGCATATTCATTTCTTGGGTTTGAAAGGTTTGCTAAGATTCTTCAATTTTTAAAATGATTTTGCCTTTCCAGATGTGCGTTAGACAGTGAATTACATGATAGCCTTTCAAGAAAATACAAGATTTGAATTTCAAATATGCTGAAGGCTCTTAGCACAGTCCATAATCAGCAAAATTATCACTCAACTCAGCACATTTCATCACAGCTAGTAATCTCTTCTCATGTGAACACTTGAGTTAAAAATATTTCCAGTAAAGACTTGTAAGTGCAAAAATGTAACAACTGAAACACTGCTATATATGGTATAATTAAGCACTTGTTTTTCTGCACATGACATGTTTTCATTCTGTATTGGAACTTCAATTGGATCTAAATTACTCTGGATCAAACAAAAATGTGTTCAAAATGAAAAAGATGGCTCGCCACTATTATTAAATCATTAACCAAACAGAAAAATTCTGGGCTAGGAAGTAAAACTGAAATCACCAGCCAAAAACTAGAACACTGACGCTTAAGCATATAGCTAGCACTCACAGCGTTTATCTTTTATTACATTCTTAAAACTATTAAATTAGATTTCCCTACTGATAAAAGTCATTAGCTCCCATAACTCCTGCTCAGCATCAACCAAAACAGATTATTTCGACATTTATGGTTAACTTCCTAACTAAAAGCAATTAACAAAAATATCTGTGATCTAATGGTACATTTATTCACATAATCCCAGCTCCACAATGTTGTTTTGGCACTTTTCTTCTGACCTCACCTACCCTTTGACTCCGGGATGAAATGGTATTTCTATAAAGCAATCTTGTATTATTTCATAATGATGATGCTGACAGTGGTTTCTGGAAAGCATTTGAGGAAGGCAGGCCCTGCACTCCTTGAGCAGCAGAGCCACCAGCTAATGCTCTCTCGAGCTGTGTGGAATGCACGCTGCCTTTAATCAGAATTAACCGGAGATGAGCTTGCATTTCAGCAGGGACACTTTCCCTTGGCTTGCTAAACAAACTTAATGAAAATTCCAAAGAGATCAATTAGGATTTATTTTTTTTCCCCACACAAGACATAGATAAAGGTGGACCAAAGCCCTTGGCTGTCAAAAGGAAGAATTTCTCATCACTAGCATCCTTGAACCTGATTTGATCCACTCAGCGCCTGTTGCTGTAAATCTGTGCAGCATCAGCAGGTGTGAGCATTTAACAGCCCAATGTCCTCCCAGCCAATGTTTGTGTGTTATATTTATTCCAATCACAGTCATGGCCCTGAATCAGGCAGCATTATGGACAGATATTAAAAAATATTGCCTTTCCATTCCTTTTAAATGACCTTTTAATCTACATTTAAATTTGAATTGAATGAAAGATGCATCATTTTGTCATAGACCATGAGAGAAAGGACTTAAAGAGATTGCAGAGCAAAGCCAAGACCTTAGTCTCCAGAAACTACAGAAAAGCAATGTGCTTGAAGAGATGCAAAGATAAGGCAGAAACTATTTCCCCTTGTCATAAAAATATAGGCAGCTTTTGGAAAACAAAGAAAAGGCATCAAATTAATTCTCAAACCTCTATAACACGAGCCTGAACCTCTCTACCTGTCACTTGTGATGAATATGCTCTTGTGAAAAGGCAGATTATTCAAAATTAGACATCTTTTCAAACTTTCATGGTGCAGGCAGGTCTCTAAGGGAATAGTAAAAGTAGACCTCTGCATATAACAACAGTTTTAATGGCAAAAATTCATCAAAGTCTGTCAGGAGATATTTAATGTGTCAGTTAAGATAAGGAATAATGATGCTGGGGAATGCCACTGTCTCTGAGTATAAGAGGGATTCTCTTGTTTTCTTCACTAACATTAAAGGATGCAAACTGCCTTCTATCCACAATAGGATGAAGAGGCATATCAACAGGATTCCTGACATATGAAAAGGATTCATGTCTGTAGATGGGAAACCTCAAGGCAGGATGAATTTCAAACTCAGAAATTTGAAATAAAAAGCATCAAGACAGACCATGTAATTCTTTTCCTTCCCTGAAAACTCCTCTCTACCTATGGATTTTCATGACCTTTTTTTCACACCTACCCCTACTGAGACATTCTTGGAACACAGCTCTGAGGCAGGTGCCTTATTCATGGAGAGACTAAAGAGCTGCATGTTGTAGGCATTCTAAACCCACAGTACTCCACCACCTTCAGAGCAACTGTGTCAATTTAATTGAGCTAAGGACACATCCCCTACTTGTCTAAGATAGGACTGAAGACTGGTGGGAATGATACGTTTTTCTGCACCCCAGTTCACTGCTTTAATCACAAACCTATTCATTCTCCATAATTTTTTTTGCAGTCCTATCTTAGCTCTAGCAAACCAAGCAGCTTCATATCTCACCAAACCTATTCTACACTGGTTTGTCCCCTTTTTCCATTGTTAACAAATCTCCAGAAAGCAAGCAAGAAGCAAACTAGACTTTGATGCCTTTTTTACTTCATAGACAAACACAGAGACCTTTACTCACTTTACTTCCTACAGAAAATTGTCCATTTACTTGTATGATTTATGTGATCTCATACGCCTTTATTTACACTGCTTTTAGAGTACTTTTGACAGGGAAAAAAACAATAGGAATTTCTAACAGCTCACCATCAGTAACCTCCAGCTGAGCCTTTGCTAAAATGCTTCCAGCAACCGTCAGTGCTTGACAAATGTAGTAGCCTGCATCAGACCTCTGGATGTTGGTAATGGTGAGGTCCCCGGTCGGTGACACGGAATATCTGCTGTTGGGCTGCAGAGGCTGGTTGGGGAAGAGTAGGTTCTGCAAAGACAATTCATCTCACATCAATTCAAAACACAAAAGTACCACTTTTCCTTCAACTACAGAGACAATGATTTTTCCTTAAAAGTACTATAAATAATCGAGGAGGAAAAGAAAGTGTGGTTCTGACTTCATGAACAGATAGAACTGCTTCCCCTGCCTTGGGCAATTCACAGTTTAAATTAGAAACAGCCTTTTGACAGCTCACAGTGCTGTGTTCTGACTGGGGTGTAGGCGAGGAGACATTTTCCAACAATCACACTTGAGCAATTTATATTTGTGACACATTCGTCTTCATTCTGAATGCAATTGTAATAATACACTCTGCTATCAAACCAGAAGGACAGAACACTACAGCAAACCTGGAAAACTAGCAGCAAGCATTGAATCCTGGAGACCTGAGGGAGCAGAGCACCATTGTTTGGCTGTGAAAGTGTTCTGAGAAAAGGAGAAAGCAAGAGCATGGCACACAAGTAAAACTGGGAGGAAGATAGGAGCATTCCATGAAGTAGGAGAAGCTGGCAGAGCATGAGAGTTTAAAGGAGAAGTAAAAGGAAATTAAAACTATGATAAGCCAAAGGAGAAATGCAGCATAGAGCCTGGAGGTTGAAGAGAAAGGGTATTAATCTGACGTGGAAATCATCAGAGAGAAAAAATAATTTCATGTAGGATAAGATATCAGTTAGCACAAAACAGGGAGATTAGTTCTTGCCTTTGGGCTGGATTGGAGAAAAGAGAGACGTCAATAATAATAACTGGAATGGCTCTAGCAGTCATTGCATATGATGAAGGACTGAATGAATCATTACCACAGGCCCAAAAAAGGTTTTAGTGGTGAGAGGTGTGTTTCCAAGGAAAAAGTTACACCCTCTGGCAGAGCTCTTGTGAATAAATAAGAAGAGGAAAAGGAAGTAAATGTGAAGAGAAAGATCAGCAACATTGCCCAACAGAGAACAGCTTAAACAATAATTAAACAAAGGTAATTCTAGTAAAATAGAGTCTGGATTTTATGTCAGCTCACCAAGACACTGTGAAAAATACAGTTGTTTGCATCAGGGATACCCCAAAACACTGCTACCATGCTGTGATAAGCTTTAAGTCATTACTGCAGCTTTGTCTAATTCTTCTGTGCTTTCTAATGATGACTCCCTGCTAACTTTTAAGCTTGTCTGTATTGATTAAAAAATAAATCGAAAAGTGCAGAGTAGGGTATTAAATGGATTTTCTGCAGATCTGTTTCTTCTGAAGCAGGCCCTGATGGTTTACAAAAATTATTTGGAACTGATAAGCAACAAACTGCTTAGGAAACAAGTAAGAATTCAAATAAGAAAGAAATTCTATTTTTAAGTGAAATTCACACCTTTATCTCTATGGTTCTGGCAGCAAAAGGAAAGAGATATACTGCAAATAAGATCCAACATTCCAGGTAAGGTAACCTTATAATTGTATTAACTTACTGGGTTACCCATCACACTAGGCCTTTCTTTTACTGCCTTTCAATAGCCATGTTTAAGAAATTTTTAACAGCAAATTTTTCCTCAAAAAATCAATATTCACCCAGTAAACATGTCACATAATAGGAATAAAAAGTGCTAAAAATCTGAAACAATTTGAGGCTATGGGAGTAAGTGGGTCTCAAATAATTTCCCTGCTTTCTGAACTGCCTTGAAACTCTCAGAATAACTTCTGCTTGGTACAAGATACCCACTGGATGAGGATATTACGAAAACTTCAGTAAATGTTACAAGAAAGAGGAAAAATTTGACATGGCTGATCTTCAATTCACTTATCACTCATTATGTAAAGTGTAAAAAGAAACTGAATGTAAAAGACAGTGCAAAGATTAAGGTCATAATTATTAAGAGAAAAATATTCCAGAACCCTCTTTATCATTTCATTATAAAGGGTAACCAATCCTTGATTGTATCTTCAGTACGAGCTTCTCTGTTCTGGAAGGTTACCACATCCCAGTGAATATTCCACACATCAGGAGGAGCTCACCAGTCTCATAACTCCTCCCTTCAAAGACCAGATAACTACAAACTACAACTTGTCCTAAATTACAGTACAACCCCTTCTTAAATGCTTTTCACAATTTCACTGGTTTTAAGTAGCTGTCAAGTTGCTCATGTGGGCACAATGGTGGCATGCTGGGTTGCAAACAGAGGGACCAGAGCCATCCCTGATATAGGACCACTGAATTTACCTCAAGGAAGAATTTAATCCATGGAGTCCAAAGGCTGCACACGCCCTGTGCCCTCTGTCATTGGTGAGCAGCTGTTGGGCTCTGGGGAAAAGGCTACCAAGCACAAAGGACCAGCTGTTTATACACAAGCTGGCACAAAAAAATTACTCAGGAGGGAACAGCTCCCCTCCTTTCCAGCTGGTTGTGCTCAAAAACACAGGATTGAGAAGTGGATTCACAACCAAAAACGCCCTACAATTAGTGGACTGGGATAACATGACTACATAACATTACTTGGAGCACTGAAAGTGGTGCTGCAAACAGTTCCTCTAAAAGCAGAAACAGCATTGTAGAGACAAGTAACAATTTATAGCTGTGAGGCAAAGGTGAAAAGCCCTGTAATTTGGCAAAAATTCCACTCTCCGTTGCTATGATGATGTATAGTATGTGGAAACTCACTCTGTGGCATCTCACTGCAAAATCTGGCAAGTTATACTTTGAGATGGCAACCCTAACCAGTGTTACTTCAATGATGATCAATTAAGATTAACATGAGAATGCTGTAAACCACATTGAGCCATGTTTCAAGGTTTGATTATAAACCATGCAAGTATCAATTTTTATGTTGCATTTATTTGCCAAAAAAGACTATTCTAACCCTTAGGGATATGGTTCTCAATATGGTAATTAATTTTCCAGGTTTGTAATTAAGCAGCTTCAACACAGTACAATCAGTAGGTAATAACATTCAAATAAAGACATAAGATGCATTTTCACCTTAAAATGTTTTTACCCTTGAAGTGATACCAATGGAAGAGGATAAAATAGAGTATTAACACTTTTCAATTACGCTAAATGACTTTAATCCTGAAAATGATGTCCTACTTTAATTAGAAGCTCTTCTCTTTATTACAGCATGATGGATGTCCACTTTATTAGATTCAAGTGTGACACTATAAGCTCACTTTACATAAACATTACCATGTTATTAAAATGCTCTACAAGGAAGAGCTTTGAAATGTTTGCTAGCACATCAGTACTTCCTACTTTAATTTCAATATGCTATTCTACTTCCCCCTTGGAAAAATTGTCACCTTAGTGAGACTCACAACAATGTATTTTTCCAGGATGTGATCCTTGGAGGCTAGATCTAAATTTGTCTGAATAGTACACTGCAAGATACACACTGAAGGTTAAGCTTGCACTGAGATAATAAAATAATCACACCCATAAAATAATTGTGTCGTGTCTTCATCAGCCACCAAGACAGCAGAGCACAAAATGCTGTCAGCCTGGTCTTGTTCTAGACCAGTTTTCTGATCTCCTGAGAAAGGTGAAGCAGAAGCAGGTGGGGCAGAGCAGGAGATGTGTGTTTCAGCTCTTATTTCACAATTTACCTGAGCTGGTACACACGGTGCCTCCAGTAAAGAAATGTTGTGACATTGCATTCAAATACTAAGCTACAGAAGTTAGTATGGGCTGCTGGCAGCAACAATTGCTGCCTCACAAATTTTGCTTTCAAAGATGATCAGATAAATCTTTCCAAAACCTGCTCTGGAAATTTCTTGAGACAATTTTAATGAAGAAAGCATCTGTGTGTTCAAAACCTGTATCTGTATGCTCTATGAGAAAACACCAATGCAAATCAGCTTGCTGTATGCATTCTGCTTGATCATGTCTAGACAAGTTGTGAACTGTAATTACTGGCTCTGATTAGTTCAAAATTGAGTCATACCTTTTTTTATCTACTGTGCCTGTCTCACTCACATGTTTGTTGGGGGCTTCAAAACAAAAAGCCTTTAACATATATACTGTTTCCTTCTACTTATCTATACAGTGCCTAGAACAGGTTTCAACAATTTAAATTACCTTTGTGCTCTTCAAAATATTCTTAAAGAAAGTGACACAAATTTCAGTAGAGAATAGTGGTAGTTTAAAAAGAAAAATTTCTGTGAAAGATGAACTGTGAAAGATAATATAAACAATTTTCCTTAAAACTTAACAATATGCTATTTAGAAAGACTTGACAGACTTACAGGGTTCTTGCAACTTACCTGACTTCCTTCTTTTTGCCAGAAAACAGCTGGCTGGGGATTTCCTTTGGTTTCACAAGGAAAAGTCACTGTTCGACCCTGGGCTACAATCTGGTCTCTTGGTCTCACCACAAACTGTGGGGGAGCTACAAGGTAAGAAAAACCACGGTGTAAGTTTAGGATATTTTGCAAGGGAGAGAAAGGGAATATTGAAGGAAAAAGACAACATTATGGAGATTTGTTTTATGCCAGAGGACATGACACCAGAAACATTCATTAGTATAGACGGAATTAATATATAAACAGAAACAACAACAGCGACAAAGAGAGCAGCAATATATGTATGTGACATCCCCAGTTATTACAAAAAGAAATTAAAAAGGAAAGAAACATTACAACCATACATGCTAGAGTCAATTCTGATGACATTAAATGCTAAAGAGCAGGATTCAGGTGTTTATATTGCTGACTCTGGATGCATTCTACCTTTGCTGTGGAAAGGTTTCAGCACCCTCAGATCAAATCCCAGGGTTCAAAGAACTTGCTGGAGCTGTCGTGCATTGCAGTGTATGAATTAGGATAAACAGACTGCCTTTCTCAGTCTGCCCCTCTGGATTTTTAAAAATGATTAAGAAAGGAGAGAAAGGTCTGGATGACAGCAAAAGAACCCAAGTTCAAGAACATCTCTCACTCCTCTTAGAAGCAGTGTGGTCAAGAATGGCATGGGGAGGAGGACTTGCTGTAAAAAGAATACAAACCTGGTAAATCCAGGTTCCAGCTAGTTTAAAGAGTAGAGAGAAGAAAAAGTTGAAGAGTTGATGGGGAGAGGTGAGTGTTGAGTAAGAAGGAATAAATATTTCAGAAGGTAAGGAAGACACAAGGAAAAGAAAACAGGAGACTGGAGTTAAAACAAGAAAGAAGAAGCAGGACTGGCTATGTTTTCAAGGGGATGGCATTAACAGTGGTCAGTCCCAGGGGACCAGGGAGCACAGTCAGAAGTGAACAATTTAGAAGAGAGGGGCATAGTTTGACTTGTCTGGAGGGTAGTGATGGAGAGTAGAGAGTCAGTGCTTGGGAATGTGAAGATAGAGAAAAAGTGCTAATGAGTAGAAAGAAAGAGGGGAGGAAGTGTTAGAGGATTTGAGATAAAAAACTTGAAATCAGTAACTATGTTGAGCCTGATGTAGAAGTAAAGCAAATGATTTTTCTATGCTGGATATGAAAACCCTCCACTCTTGGTTCATCACTGGAATTCACTGAAAGGGGATTTGTACTCTTTTGCATATTTTAAAAATGTAAGCAGCATCTCCAAATATTCTTATCAAAGGACTAGCTAAATTTTGGGGCAGGCTGAAGAAGGGAAAAAAAAAAGTAAAAAATAAGCTTAAACCCCTTGTTTTCTTCTATTCCACTATTGGTTTATGGATGTGCAGAGGGATGGTTTAGGAACACTGAGCTTTCAGGTAAACAGAATTTAGGTGTTTTAGAAAACCATATTTTCAGCATTATAATTACAAACTATTTAATTAGGCACAAAGAGCAATCAAGACCCAGCTTCCGATTACACCTGCTGACAGCACAGACACAAACCTGCTAACTGCATAGAAATGTGAGCAGACCTGATTCTCTTGAAACACACTTTGCAGTTATCTCATGAGGTACTTCCCAAGGCTTTACAGATCAGCAGGAGTCTAAAGAGCATCAGTTGAGTAGTGCTGGCACTCTTAAAACAAGAACTGTAAAGCACTTAATAAACATAAATCACAATCAGTTTTGAAGGTAGAGGGTATTTTCTTCTGCCTCACACTCCTAAAGAGAGTTCTGGGCCTCTCTGGAGAGAAATGTCCACCTTTTCCTCCACCTTAGGAGGTGTTAATCTTACGAACAGGCAGGGCTAAGGGCGAGGTGCCCTCTTGCTGCCTGTTTACAGCCACGTGTTTAGAGGTTTCTGTAAAGTGTTGCCAAACACACTCTGGGAACTGAACTCATGCTCTACCACTCCTCCAGTGCTGAGCAGAAGGGATTTATTTGGGTTTCCTTCACCTTGTTTCACCCAGCATTATCCACCTGCAGCCCCCACAGGTGCCAGGAGACAGCAGGGTGGTTGCTAATCAGTGCATGTGATTGTTCAGTGGTACAGGAGGGGGAAAGTTCTGCAAGCTGTGAAGCAGAAACCTCCATTCCCATAGAAACACTAAAGTACCCCTACACCCCTCTGACCACCTGCTTATTAAAGGTCATTGAATTAGCCCAGCTCAGCTATAGGAGTTAATTGCCCAGGATATTAATACAGAACCAACAGTGACCTCAGGCTCAGAAGAGAGAAGAAAGCCCCAAATCTCCTCAGGTGCTACACCTGCATGTGAGAGGAGCTGTGCACGCCTGGCTCCTGTCTATGCAGCGTTGTGGGTGGCCTCAAGACCACAATCTTCCTATGGTGCCTAAAAACCTGGTGTCAGGAGGCCATCCCATGGATCTATCCTAAGCAGGACAGATGGCTAAATTCACTTTGCTGGTGCTCTGGGGGTGCACAGACAGTGCTCTCAGGCAGCTCAACAGAAGCAAGAAGGCATTTCCGTAAGCCTATCCTTCAAATCCTGTAACTGAGTTAAGTGGAAGGTAGGCAGGTTTAAAGGTTCATCTGAAACACTCTCACACACACAGGTCTCTACTGTAAATCAATAATTCAGAGCTCTAAACAGATACAACACAACCAAATCTGTCACTATAGCAGATCTTCCAAGGATCACCTTAAGGTAATTTGGTAGTTAAGGAACAATGAGAAATACATACCCTGGTTTCTACCTAGTTTCCAGTTTTGCTCATTCCTTTTCCTAATTTTCAATGTCTCTCATTTTCCTAAGAGCAGAAAAGAGTTCCTTTTTTTTTTCCTAGTCAGAGTAGGAAATCTGTAGCTCTGACATGGACTGACCTTGTTGCTCTGTTCTCTCCCTGCCACACACTAAGTTGTCTCCACCATTTGACAATACTACATGAGCAGATATTTGGCCTTACAGTTACTAGGTCAGGCTTTCTAAAGGCTCCAGAAAACAATCACATATAGTTATGCAACAATATATTTTCTAGCTTTGCTCTGCAGCCTTAATTACTAAAAATTCACCATAACAATAAATGAATCAGAGCTTTTACTCAAATTTAAATTGAGCACAAAACCAGTTTCTTCAGCCAAACTATTTAGCACAGTAATTTTAAAGGACATGAAAAACCTAATTTTTGAAAAATAAAACTTTGCATGCATTTTTTAAAACTTCATTCAAAGATGGAGTTAAATAATTAAGGAGTTAAAAAATTAAGGAAATCTTCATTTTGTCATAGTTTGTTGTCATATTCAGCTATAGCACTGTTTACAGACAGCCTTTGATAAAAATACCATTGTTTACAGCATTTAAACAATGTTTTCACCATATCAGTTTTATCTGTCAATTTCTAGCTGAACTTGAAAACTGAAAGTAGCAGTTAATAACTGCAGGAGTAATTCTTGGTCAAATGTAACCACCCAAACACTGTGCCTGTCATTATCCCCAGAGAATGCAGCGTGACCCTGCTCAGAGACAGCAAGGCTTCTTTGACAGAACAAGCACTTGGGTTCTTCTATTTTCCTAAAAAGAGAGCTCATTATGTTCACATATGGATGCTGTTTATAAAGACAGACAAATATTATTACTTCCATTCTGCAGGAGGGTTAAGTGAGATCATGACTTGCTCAAAGCGCAGCTTCAGTGGAACACTGGGCAGAATTTATTCAAGCCATTATTGCTGCTCTCAGAGTAGGTGAATTTCTAAAACATTCTGAAAACATACAATTAGAGAAGTTACAGCAGGCTTGACATGCTTCAGCTGTTAAAGTTATGCAGTACTTTAATGCTTAATTCAAGCTAAACATTAAGATCATTAAAAGGATCTGGTTAAAAAACTTATGAAGCAGCAAACCAAGTGCTGCGCCTATTAGATTATTACTTTTTTACTATTTCAGATGTAACATAAATGGGATTGGAAGAAGCAGAGTGGAAAATCTCTTGCTTAACTGACACCTGAAAGTCAAAGACAGTGGCTCTGAAATGAAATACATTGCTTGGATTCTAGCAGTCTAGCCAAAAATATGGGAAAAAAAAAGAACAAGTAAGATTATAGACCCAATATACTCCTATTGAAACTTCTTTTCCTTTTCTTTTTTGAGAAATTTAAATAGTACACAGTAAATTAGATTTGATTTTTGGCAAATTATGCTTTGATACTGCATTCAGCAAGCGCTAGCTTCAATCAATGTCACACTGGAGCTCTGTTATGCTAATAGATGATATGGAAATCAGATGGTTGAACATGAATAGAAAGCACAGGCCATGTACGAGGGGGCTTTGAGATGAGGGGATGGGGGGACCCTAAGGTTAATCACATCATGTTCAGAACTGTTTTTACAGCACAGAACAGTATTTGACTGCAGGAATTACAATGGAGATAGAAAAGCATGAGCAGTAGTGAGCACTGGCTATGTTGTTCAAAATGGGAAGAGTGCATTCTGTTGCACTTTTTTAGGATGTTGGTGGCTTATGTATGACTGAATGGATCTCTTATGCTGTTAATAAATGTATATGAAGGTAGTCCCTGCTCTAGTGTTAATGAGCTTTAAAAAAATACCAAAAAGAAAAAAAAAGATCTGCATATATTTTCAAAGGGATTTCTCGGCTCTACTTCAATCTTAATAATTAGGAGAATTTCTAACGTGATAGGATGGATTTCATGCATTTCTTAGTACTGCTGCTGAATACTAAAGGTTACACTAAGTCAACAGGAGCTGATAAAGCTGCTGATGCAGAGAAGCTTGACTGAGACAGAGAGTTCATCCCTTGTAGGTGAACTTTGGTCATCTGATAAGAAATGTGGCAGAAGGCTCAGATGGGGAGGGGAAATTTAATACATAAAAATATGAATTCATAGGAAAAAAGTACATTGATCCCATATCAAGTACTAGCAACATTTTTCCAGTGACAGTTTTCTCAGCTGATCTTGTGATTGGAGTTTACATGGAATTCAATGATCCTGTGGGAATTTTATTACCATAACTTGCTCACAGTACCTTCCCCAGACCAGATGCCCTTAGGTTTATACATTATATTGGTGATTTTAATTATATATATAGATATTGTAGCACTTCTCTTTTTTTCNACAGTACCTTCCCCAGACCAGATGCCCTTAGGTTTATACATTATATTGGTGATTTTAATTATATATATAGATATTGTAGCACTTCTCTTTTTTCAGACAGGATGAATGAATGAAGGCAAATTGAATAAAGTTCAACAAGGCCAAGTACTGGGTCCTGTACTTGAGTAACAACAACCCCAGTTAGAATTACAGGCTTAGGGAAGAGTGGCTGGAAATCTTCCCAGTAGGAAAGCACCTGGGAGTGCTGGTGGACAGTTCCTGAACATGAGGCAGCTGTGCCCAGGTGGCCAAGAAGGCAAAGGCCCCTGGCCTGGATCAGCAGTGGTGTGGCAGCAGGACCAGGGCAGGGATTGTCCCCTGTACTGAGGGCACATCTTGAGTCCTTTGTCCAGTTCTGGGCCCCTCACTGCAAGAAGGACATTGAGGGGCTGGAATGTGTCCAGAGAAGGGCAACAGAGCTTGGGAAGCATCTGGAGCACAAGTCTGTTGAGAAGCAGTTCATGGAAGCTGGGGTGTTTAGCCTGGAGAAAAGGAGGTTTGGGGGAGATCCTATGGCTCTCTACAGCTCCCTGACAGGAGGGTGCAGCCAGGTGGGGGTCGGTCTCTTCTCCCAAGTAACAAATAATAGGTGTAGAGGAAATGGCCTCTAGTTGTGCTAGAGGAGGTTTAGATTGGGTTTTAGGAAACATTTCTTCACCAAAAAGACTGTCAAGCACTGGAGCAGGCTGTCCAGGAAAGAGGTAGAATCACTATCCCTGGAAGCATTTTAAAGATCGTAAAGGGCTTTTCAAACCGAAATGATTCTATGAATCTACCAGGAAATATGAGAATTTATTCAAACCTCACTAAAGCCGGTAGAAATTCTCCTATTGGCTTATGTGGACTTTGATCAAATCCACTGAAAAAAAATGTATTACAGGAAATGAGTGACAGCAACAAATTTCAAAGGCCTAAATTACAGATTTGACAACCTTTAATTACAACTAATTTCAGCTGATAGGGAACTGCACATGAAATTCATCATGGAGATTACTTAGGCAAGCTAAAGTGATAAATATGAGGGCTTCATTTTAAACTGGAATTGTTAATAAACAATTCCATCAATATATTTCCATGACTGGTTCAAAGGGGGCAAGGAGAAGGATGCTGACTTGTAAATATACTAAGCAAAATTCAGATAATGGTAGGGGAAAAGATTCTGAGGAACAAGTAGAAACATACTGGCTGGTAAAGCAGCAAGATTCTGTAATAGTTCTGCTTCCAGCAGGGAAGAGACAGCAGGCAAAACTAAGATTTCCACCTACAATCTTTTTCAGCATTGTACATCTGCAGCAATCAATTAATTTCATTTGAGCAATCAAGGTTACACCTGGTACAATACTCAGTAGCTCTGTCTGGAGCTAAGAGTGTCAGCAGGATGACAAGATAATGTTGCCTTCCCAAAATTGCTTTTTGACTTTGGAATACTCATCAAATCTTTTGCAAAGACTTGGAGCTAGTATCTCAGTGCTCCTCTCAAATCCTTACTGCAGTGACAATATTCATGTGGCACCCTCAGCTGCCTTTGATACACATGGGTATTTTAAGGGATCAAACTCGATCCACTCTTGCAAGTACAAATCAAGACTTGCCTCTAGGACATTTACACAGAGGACAGGAGAAGCCTGCAGAGCTCCATGCAAAGTAATAGGTATTTTCAAAAGGGAGGTAACCCTTGACACCATCTACAGAATAGAACTACTTATCTCTAGGATTGCTTTGCTGGCTCCTGATACCAGCTTAGATGACAACTGAAGGCAGTACAGGAACTCTTTAAAGAAAAAAAAAAAAATCCTCTACCTTTCTGTGTCATTGGTTAAATTTGTCTGGCAGATATTGGAATTTCAGATGATTTTGTGATACAAATGCAAAATAACACTGTAAGATTCTATTTATACACCTTGTAACAATGTTTAGCATGAGCTGCCAAGAAGTGCAGATACAAAAGTCTAGGCATTCTGAAAGGTCTTTTGCAAGGCTACTATTGCTGATGGAGTAAACAGAGGAAAACAAAGTAGACTCAGACTCCAGGAACACGGGCTGATTCAGCAGTTCTTCCCTCAAAAGTTCAGATCTTCTTAATGAGAACTGCAAGTGATGTGTGGTTGTTAGGACACAAAGTTGTTAGTGCATTATTAGCTATGACTAATGATAAATCAAGGCTGTAGCCTCTGACACAGGAGCCATTACAGAAGACAGAGAGGATGATGACTTAGGCCTATTACTCAATCAGATCTTTCTTATCAAGGATAAACTAATGGAAGCTAATGATAATAATTCTCTTTAAAGAGAAAAGACATCTCAATCTTTTGGTGTGCTCCAATGATTAGGAGTGCTCACACACAGGGAAGGCAGTAACTTTTTAGCACTTGAGTTACAATTGAGTTACCTGGAAAATGAGTTGCCTCTTACTCTGTCATTCCCTAGGCTGTATGAGTGCACTAGCCTTTTAAACAAATGCATAAATCTCATTTGGTAGATGATTTTTGTTGTTGTTGTTGCTGTTTTTGTTTTGATTTTGTTTTAACTATGTTCTCTTACTTGTCCATTTATAGTGTTCTCTGTCTTTAATGGTTTCTTCTTCAGGTGAATAGCTCTGCTACAAAAATGAAGAATGGGTAGGCTGTGGGGGTAACAAGTGATTTATGAAGCTCTACACTACACCCAATATATTATTTTAAAATCACATGTGTGGAGGGGGTAAAACAGGTGCTTGGTTTGGAGTCTTCTGGAAAGCAGCTTCCCATAACCTAGGGAAGCATGGATAATCCATAGTTTGGATACCACCTTTAACACTGACACTGCTTCAAAATTAGTTCTCACATGTCCTGCAACACCAGGTCAGATATACAAAAGCAGAAGCACATGGCACAAGTGGGGAGAACTTTTGACAGGCTGAATGAAAGGAAACACTGGGGAAGAAGAATCAGAAGAATCAGAGCAAGAGGAAGAGAGCAGGGGAATTATTACCAGGAAGTGTTCTCCTGTAAGTGTCCTTCACACTGCTGTTGTCTCATGGGAACTGAGAAACTCCTTCTGTTTTGGTTTGTTGTTGTTTTCAGATGAACCATGTGTAAACACAACATTGTGGAAAGAGCACATTTTGATCTTTTGAGAATGCTAAACCTTCTTTCATACTAATTGTTCTAATTTTCAATTTAAATTCAGGTTCTGAATTTCACATATAACAACATTTTTATCCTTCAGTTGCCCTGACACACTGAAGCAGATAATCTCTTAAAGCACAGAAGCATAAGCATTTTTTCCTTCTTTGCAAGAGGTGAAAGAAGCCTAGAGAATCAATAAATAAAAACTGCTAACTGTCTTATATATTTTGACACAGAGAATCTTTCTTTTATCCCTGGATGACCTAAAAGAATGAAGTGGGATAAATCTGCATGGTGGAAAAAAAGATTTGTTCTTCATTCTTCCCTAGGACTAATGTCATTCTTCCCTAGGCATCTACTTTGCACTCCCCCATCCATTTTTCCAGTGTTCTGACTTCAGCAGCTGTACTTTTCCTGGACTCCTCCTCCTTTTTGTTTTACAGTGCATTTAAATATTTAGTTTAAATATCAGTCTTAATTTCATCCCAGCGACTGTAGTCTGTTCTCATTTAGTCATACATCTCTATTTTATCATACCTTGTCCCATCATCTCTTTTAAGCAGCCCCCAAACTTAACAGATGCTGTTGGATCTAGTAAGATCTTCATTTAGTTTTCATGTATATAAAGAAAAGGAGCACTGATTCTGTCTGCCCAATAACGTCCATTACTCAGGACTTTCCCCACTCTAGACAATGCTTTTCAATTTTTTGCTTTTTCACAACTGCCTGAGATTCAGGATATACCTTTTGCTCAGATCACATAGAAAAGATGTGCTCTCCTAAAATCATAACACTTTATCCTGATTCCTTATGTGAACTGTACCCTTAGGAGATGGCTTGTGCCACTCCAACCTCCAGTGAGTTTAACAAGCAAAGAAAGAAAAATATGCTAACAAAAATAAATGTAATATTACTTGATCCCTTTTTCCAGGGGAGATAGCAGGATGGTTTGCTGACAATATGTTTAAAAATGAAAAACCTTTTCTGATAGAGTAGGATTTCATCAAAATAATGAGTGTAATCTGGTTACCTCCTACAAAAAGACACAAATTCACATGCTGCAGAGAAGAGCTAAGATGATGAGAAGGGCAAAGAGCCTGCATAGACTCATAGGCTACAGTGAGAAAGATGAGAAATTCCTGGTTTGTTTACCCTTGAGAATAAATAAGACTGAGAGGAGAGATTCTGCTCAATTTGGGACTGTTAAACGAAGAGAGAAAAAGGAGAGAGGAAGAACAATGACTATTTATTCTGACTGACAATGTTAACAATCAAGGAATAGGGCACAGTAGTTTTGCTGTTGGGTAACACTGAGATCATATCCAAGCTTTAAATTGGCTGGCAGCAAGAGAGCAAAAAAAAGTAAAGGGAAAATTGAATAGATTAATGTATTGATTTTCATGTTCCTCTTGAAGGAAAGGCAACCAATTACTCCTTTTACTGAAAGGAGGGGAAAAGCTTTGGGAGAGCAAGACATCTACAGACCTTTTTTATACACTAATCTTCAAAGACTTGTGGATATACTCAGAACTGAAAAGCCAATGAAATAGGAAAACAATTCCCATGGATCTGAGCATGCTTTGAGAAACTTTGAAAGTTAAAATAAAAAAGTTATACATTAAATTTCTTAAAACTTCCCCAAGCTAGAGCTCAGCAATTAAAAAGAAAATAAAATAATGGGACTCTTGATCACTTCCTGTACTTTAGCAACCGAACTTAAGGCAAAGTAGATATGCTAAGGACTTCAAGATTTTTAGAGTGGCATTCACAGACTACAAAAAATTGTAACAAGTCAGCTTCATATTTTAATCTCTTACTGGTATACAAGGCAATCTGAATTTACTTCTACAGAAACCTTTTATATTTAAATCTGAACAATTTCTGACTTTTTAAGAAAGTAATAATGTCTTAATCTTTCATTTAACAAGTCCAAAAAGCTCAGTGTCCACTCTTGTCCTTATCCTCCCCTGAAAATTTTTGTAAATGGTACCAGACAGGCAAGATAGCACATTTTGATATAAATTTAAGATTTCTCCACTGAAAGATGGCATTGTAGCACCAAGCATGATCTCATCTCTTCCATCACACACCAATCCACATTAATTTATAAATCCTCAGCGTCTCAAGTGAAGGTAATATGTTCATGAACATATTAAAAAAAAAAAAAAA
>WEIU01022675.1:230219-242191 GCA_013389925.1 Aegithalos caudatus
AGAAAGCATTCATTGTACATAGGCTTTCTCTGCAGCAGTCAGAATGAAGAAGAATAAAGAGAATTCTTTCTCATTTAGCAATCTGAACCAACTGAGCAATGTCACAAAACTTAATACAACTTTCTACAAAATACAGCCCTTGCTAATTTTTTTCATGCTGCACTACTCTTAACAGACCATTAAGTCACACCAGGCTGATTTATGTCATGAGAACTTCCCAGTGCAGATTGAAATGCATCATACATTCACATTGCACTTAAATGCCAATAGCCTGAAATTAATTAATAGGAAATTTGGAAAATTAATGACAGGTGTTCTTAGCTGTCTGTCTCTTCACCATCATGACAGGAAAGTTCAGATTCTGTACTTGGTCTCACTTTAGTTCCTTAGTTAAGTTCAAATACTTGTGGCAAAATTATCCTGCTATTTGCTGCAAATCTTTTCTTTTAGGGAAGATAAGCCACAAGACACATCTAAAAACTAAGCAAACTTGACTTGCTGCGAAGCAACTGATGTGCAAGGAACTGTATTTTCCCTTGGAATTCATTGAAATTAATTTACAGGCTGAGTAGTACTCTGTGTGGGACATCAGACAGATCTTCACAGATCTTCCATTTGGAGGTCCTCCATCTCAAAGCAGTACAGCAATTGCCTTTGCAAAGAGGGTCAGTGTTGCTGAAACTTTTGGGCTCTTCCCAACAATTGTGCTTCTCTCAGCAGCTATGCTCCTGCCCAACTGCCATAAGAAATAGAGCAGAATGCAAAAATGAGAAAATTCTAACATGCTCATCTGGAAAATCTATCTAATGAGTTAAATAACTATAGAAATGGTCTAAATAGGGATAAATGTCTTGTTTCCTAAACCCATCTGTTGTTAATCCTGTCAGAAATCTTTTCAAAAGGTTATAAATAATCTATTTTAGAAACAGGCAACACATTTATTCCTAGCAGCAAATTCAAACATGATGAGTAATCTGGCACAGAGCTTTTAAATTCACCAGCTGCCACCCACCTCGGGCAGCACCATACCTCGTTTTATCTGTGTAGTATGAACCATTTGTTAATAAGTGCTTGAATCAAAGACGATCATTGGTAATCCTACTCCTGAATTTTCCACTCAAACTCAAATTAAAATAAAAATATCACACAAGAGTAGAGATATTTGAAACAGGCAAAAATTGAGTAGAAAATGAAAATTATTCTGTTTGCATCAATAAATAGAAATCTGAATCATTAAAAATATATTTCTCTATCCTTTACTGGAAAAAGATATTTGTCTTGTTTAAAACTCAGTAAAGAAAAAACATGTCTGCTTTGAATTGGAGACAGTCATGGAAGGCAGAAGTACCTAGATAATTCTCTGCTGTCATGAAAGAATATAAATTTTTAAGTGCTTCCCTGCACTTTAACATATACATAAATATACAAATATACTTCTGTTAAAATGTCATCCTCCTAGAAAGCTGTGAGCTATTTACATGAAGTAGTGTTTTCTTTAGTTTTCTTTAGGTAAGGAGAGGTATTTTTGCTCTGCATTCCAGTTTACCTCCTGAACAAAAAAATGCTACAAGATTTGACTCACCGTTCTTGTTAAATGACAATTTTAACAGAAGACTGCTTGGGTTTCTTGGTGGAGAGGGAAGTTACTTGGTTTTGTCTTACCAGACCTTAAATATAAAAAAAACCAGGATAGGTAGCCACCTTCTTTGCCTAGTCTTGACTGAAATAGTGCTATGGACTGCAGAAATTAGTTTTATTTCAGTACTTAAGCAAAAAAAGCCAATACAGGTACATGCTATCACTGTCTTTCTACAGGTACATGATTAGATAAAAGTGACTGACTCTGATCTGTTTATACAGAGAAATCCCCACATGCACTTGTATGCGAGTTCTGCGTCAAACACCTTCATGGTCTGACTTATTTACTCAACAATCCTTTCAAAAGTCACAAAGATTATCATTAAATAATTTGATAAAGACCATATGCTCATATATTAATTATTTCAATATCAACCTGTTTTAATTTCAGTTTCCTGGATAAATTCTGTAGAAGAATAAATTTCTTTGTCACAGTTGTTCTCCTTCAACAAAACAAAATACCCTAGGCAGGGAATATATGGAAGTGACCACTGCATGATCACACAATCATATACCTGGACATAAAGTAACTTGAGACCAAGACCTGCTATATAAGCTTTGGAGATGGAATCAGAGATGACTCAATGGCCTGAAAAATCTTAAAAAAAGAATCAGTGCTGTGAAATGAGAAACCATCAACACTGCTGAAACCTATCATTTTCTTGTGAATCTCCAGTCATTTATTTTATGTAGTTTTCACAGAGCTTGAAACAGTCTCCACTTTTTTTTACTTGCCTGTTTTTTAAGAGTCAGCAAAGTGAAAAAAATATCTACAAGCAAAATACTTTTAATCTTGTGACATTTCTTTTTGAATGAAGAAGCACACTTAGTTCACATTTGATTTTCTAAGCAAAGGAAAATTTTCTCCCGAGTTTACTGCAGTTTTACACTTCTGCAGCCCCTGGGAATGAACTACTTGAGAACCAGCCTAATGCCAAAATAATACAGTAGTGATTTGGGTTTAAAGCTTCCCAAATGGAGAAGAGTAAATTCCTATCCTGCACAGGGAATACTCCAAGGTGTGGATAAGCCATGCTGTGACTGTGGAGGTATTTGGCTTGGTTCCATGGATGTTAGTTCAAGCAAGTTAATAAGATAGGATCACCCTAGTTCTGGAAAGAGAGGCCTAACCTGGATTTTATCTTTAAATTACTTCAATCTTTCTTTCTCCAAACTTAGAACAGTGAAGAGCTGAGACGAATTCAAACTCACAAACATTAGTCAAGCACATATCTAACAAAAGTTTTGACTAAGTAAATAAAGGCCTAACCCCTCATCAATCTCCATGAACACCAATACTGATTTTTTTACACTAATCCAAAAAAATCAGAGTAACCATATTATTATTCTAAAAGATATATTTAAATACAAACTACAAATATCAGAGGAGCAAAACAGCTCATTAAACTAAATCCATGTAGGCACTGAGTAAATATTCATGAAAGAAAATTGAATTGTACATTTGGGATATTTCTGAACACCAGAAGAGAATTTCAGCTTCTGACAGTTGCAAATTTTCCATTATCCTCAGTAAGATTTTTATGCATTTACAGAAGTTCAAAGGCACTAGAAATAATAACATTTTCAGTGTGAGAATTAAAAACCTAGAAGCTGCTCAAAACAGTCTGCAGCCTATACAGTGCACTCCAAATTGCACTCCAAGATGACCCAAGGGCAGAAATCAGTGATGAACTTCCTCAGCAAGCACAGAAATCTACTCCATCCCCTCTTCAATTTCAGGACTTCTTCATTTCAGAACTCTTTGAACGATACAAGAAAGACAGGACATGCAAAGCCTGTGCTTTTACTGCCGTGCAGGAAAAGCAGGATGAGCTGATTGTTGAGGGCCTGGGAGAAGCTCACCAAAGTCAACACAATCCTTTCTGTGGATTTCAGTGGCTTTCACACTAGGCCCAAAACCAGACTTATAAAAACATCTAAATGAGTGATTGTGGCTCGGAATTGGCACACCCACCCCATTGGTCTCACTGATCGGTACTCGTTGGTGATTTGGCAAATGTGCTTGCACATGACACAGTAGGAAATACAAGGTTTGGAAATAGCACTTTGTCAGACAAAACCGCTTGCCTGGGGTTAGACAGATACAACTACCAAGCGCTGGCTGCTTATTCCAACCAGTGAAAAGCTGTTGCAAATGAAAGATGAAGCATTGCATGAAGCCATGCTAAAATGGATAGAAGGATGGTTACTTACCAACGGGGCGAGCTGTTGACATTACAATGGTGTAGTGAGAACATAAAAAGGAAATTAAAAAAGAAAAGAATATCTGTCAGAATGCATGACGTGTAATGTTACTTTCCATTATGGATACTACCATGACTGCTAACCCCTCAAATGGCAGCCTAAGTCAAATGCTCACTGCAGTTACTGTTTAGTCACATGAAACTATCGTCCCATTTACTTGAGCATAGCATCTGAACAAGCTGACTGGAACCATTCTCTGAGAAACATTTTTATTATCTTCGCATGCCATCATCAAGTATCATTGTTAATGCCTGATAAAAGAAAAATTGCATTGCATTAGCACAAACTTTTAGATCCCAATGAACACATCAATTTAAGCCTCACACTGCCTAATGTCATGCAAGGCATTTGCTTTCTGAGTCAAATACCAATTGAATTTTAAACATGACCAGTCAGTACAGCAGTAAGGGCTAGAGAAAGCCCAGGACAGTTTTTCTTATTCAATAATGGGCATGAAAGCTTACAGCACAGTGCTTTTTCATCACTGACAGCACTGATGAAAATATAACAAATGGGCTGAAATGGCCACAGGGACTTCAACCCAGAACCTCCCAAATTACTGCTTAGGTAACTTCTACTTCCTAAAAAATTGCTGTTAAATGATTGACAGGTTAATACTGTTTCAGGTTGATACAGGGATTGAAAGTTGCCGCTGCAACAAGTGATTTCTTGGTTATAGCAACAGCCCTTCATTATACTTGTACTGGGGAAGAGAGCTGTCAGTCCCTCTGCTAATAAAATATAGATATCTCTTTCAGAAGAGCTGAAAATCTGGACATAAAATTGACTCCATTGCATCTGTGTAGGCAAAGCTTCCCTTATTTTATCAGCAGGAATAATTACACATTTCTGAGCAACTGCACAATTTTTTTTAAATTTTATTTTTAAGAATATTACCAGCCTTGTGTGTTTATGTGCAGGCTAGGGTCAAATGTAAGACATGCAAATTCAGAGCTTGCAAGGGCCTTCTTAGCCCTCAACCTTTCCATGACTCTGTCCCCATTTCATTTAATTGTGTCTAGTCTGCTGCCATTCTCACCCACCATCTATTGGAACAGTTTTTGGTTTTCAGTATTATGGACATATTCCTTCTTCTGCAGAAAGATGAGGTGTAAGAGTGATATGCATCTTTCCAAGAGAGAAGATGGAGTCTGGGTCACAGAACTCAGATTCTGGTGTTGTTTGTGACAGTGTAACCCAACGTTCCTGACTGTATCCCCATCCTCTGGTTTAAGAAGATGGAGTTATGAACGAGGGAGCTAAGGTAGTTGTCAGGTGTGCAGATGGAACTACATGACACCTGCAAGGTCCAAGACACACTCAAGGTAAATTTTGAAATACTTAGTGGTTTTGCTCCTTTACATGACATGGTAAAACCAGTGTCAGACAACACTGTTAATTAAGAATTCAGAATTAAGGCCTTTCTCTAATTAAGAAGTCCATTGTTCATCATCCCTTTAAAGTCAATGGGAGATTTCCCCATCCTTTGTTTTCACAAAATTCAGAGTAATAGCCTTCTCCTATGAATTTCTTGGTTTTTCATTTTCTGTCATATCCTGAACATGTAGTATGTTCCTAATATCATGGCTTCCTTTGTATTGAATAAACATTATATATTTGATTGTAAATGACAAACCCAGGGGGAAAAATATACAAGGTAATGAAAACATGCTTTTACTGGGGGAGAATCGATTACATTACACATTTCCTTGAAGTTTTTTCCCTTTAATTTCATTGGGTTCAGGCTTTGGTGATTTCAAAGGATTTTTTTTTTGGGTTCTAGCTACTGTTTACATTACAAGTCAGGGTAACAAATCTGAAAGGCTTGCTCCAGTAATGCACACAGTGGACACAGTTCTAGGGAATTGGTTACCAGAATTACTGGATGCTGTGATTCTGCCTGTGACAAAGGAACAGAGTGAGATTGTTTCTGGCAGTTGGCTGTGGTGACTAATTTTCCCATATTGCAAAAGGGAAGAGCAATCTCTTACACACCTGTTTCTTCAACTTAAAATGGGAAGAGCCACACTGTCATTTGCAGTCTAAAGTGAACACTGAGATAATATTTCAACAGATTATCACAATGCTCTCTTTTCTTTGTTATATACTAACATCTCTCCCCCTACAAAGCCACTCATTGGCTTTTTTTTTTTTTTTTCCCTTTGAATTCAGCAAATTAAACTGAACTGTGTCCATGCATTAAATGGATGGAAATGGAAGCTGGCCTCTTGGGTCAGTTGACCCCAGTTCTAATAAAGCAATCCATTGAGACTTTGAACATTTGATTTAATGTGTATGAAAAGAGGAGGACAGATAAAGCTAAAAATGTTTTTATTAACCTTTCACAGCTCTACTGAAAACTGTCAGCATGCACCACTAAACTGTGAAATAGTGTCTGCATGATATCCATTGTGCCAAATTGCTGCTTATCTTTTGGAATGAAGTAATAACTATTATATTCTATTTATTCATATAGAAATATTAGCTTACAAACTTTTTCTCTCCCCATAATCTTTAGCACGTCTATATCTATTGTCACGAAAGGTATTTTGGCAACTCATTATTCCACTAGCCTTAAAACCTCCTTACCAAATCAAAGAGCAGCAGATAAACAGCGAGTGGATATTAGAGACCACAAGTATTTTAGGTAAGAATAATTAGTCTTTACTTTGCAATACTTACAAAATTTAATTAGGATTTTCTCTTTCCTTTGGCTATGGTTTATTTTTTGGATAAAGGGTAGTGGTAGAGAGCTTAATTATGGCAAAGCTAATCCCATAATAATATTATCTGTATTATGTTTGTCATTAATAAATATAGTTACTCTACCCCTTATACTTCTTAGAGAAGGAAACGTGACTAATAGCCTGAACTGATGGCTCACATATTAATGTCTATGCCCACGGTTATGTAGCGCTTGCTTATGCATATATGCATCTGCTCTCCAGTAAAAACACATTGGAACAAGGCTTTAACTGCAGGGGGATCCTATCCCACTGAAATCAATTAAAACTTTGCATGAGATATCAACAGCACCAGGATTTCACCTGCGCGGTAAATCAGTGAAGCAGCCACCACTTCAAAGGGAGTGTGGAGCCCAAAAAAAGGCAGGGAAGGATGTGGCCCATCTCATCAGAAAGCAACTATCCACGTGGGACACCGGCCCTGGGAGCACTCACCTCGCACGGTGAGCGTAGCAGAGGCTTCCACCTTTCCCACGCGGTTCTCAGCGATGCAGGTGTAGGTGCCCTCATCTGTGCTCGTGGCTTTCTTAATGCGCAGGCTGTAGTCGTCCTTGATGTCGTACCTGTGTCACAGAAAAAGGATGAAAACTCTTTTTTGTGGGCAACAGAAATGGGCAAAAAAACGATCACCTGGAAAACGCCGGGGTGAATCTATCTTGGAGCCGGCTTTGCAAGATAAAGTATTATCCAGTATTAGATAATTCCATGAAGCATTAATCTCCCATGACATTTTTATTGCACTCTGCATCAGTTAGAAACTTTACATAAAATTAGTATTGCTATGTTCAGTATTAGGGCTTTATTAATAATATAATTCACTTTGTCCTTGATCTAGAGCAATAAGATAAAATTAAGGTATCAGACATCAGTTATCAATACATGACAGCTCAGTTTTATCATACCTTTAACTATGTGAGCTACACATTTACCTTCTGCTGATTTGAACATTCCCTTCTATATACAGTTTTCCCCTACAGCAGCAATCCCTTAGGGAACGGTGAGCATGCTGGTAGGATCCCACGCTACCCAATTGCAAACAATAAAAAATATATTCAAGCTCTGGAAGGTGACATTTATTGAAGAGGCACATTAAAGCAGATTTATCAATTTCACAGAAATACAACAAAACGATTCAATAACGGAAGGACAATGACATTTTTTCTTTCTTAAAATAAATTAGAAACAAATCAATAATGCTTTGTCCATTTCTTTGTTTCTACTGTTGAAATAATTCTAAAACTATGAGGATGTATAAAACTTAATTAATGCAACATACTCCAACATGTAGTGAACATTTAATCTCAAGGCATTTAGATTATACTCAGAAAAATATCTTCAGTTAAATTGTTATCCGGCAGAAGTCATGGTTGAAAAAGTATTTTTGGTATTGATCCAAAGCTCATTAAAGTCAACAGGAGACTTCATGTTGTATAAAATGTCTTTGGTTCCCAAATCAGGAAAGCCCTTCTTATCAGCATAGATAATTTATCCTTTTAATATTATTTTGTTAAATTATTTTCAACAACATATCTTCTCAGTATAATACATTAAGTCACCCTGAATCTAGACTTGGCTTCAGATTCACATGCATCAGTGAAATGGGAACAAGAAACTAAAGACAGATCTAGACTTCAGGAGGTGTCAATACGATTTCTCACTGTATACACAGTCATGACATAATTTTACAAGGACTCATTTACTTTCTTTGTGTTATGCAGTAAAGGCCTTATAGACTTGTACATTAACACATGGAAATCACATGGAAGAGCACCCTTAAATGTTTGGATGAATAAGGATGCAATGCAACAAATCAGAGGAATATTGTCAGACTCCATGAGCATTTTTAGATCCCTTAGGAATGTGAAACAGCTTTTTAACTTTTTTTGTGTACATATTATACATTGCTATTGGGTCCTTTAGTATAGGTTTGTAGAGAGAGCACCATGTGCTAACAGACTTCAAAGCATCTTAACTCAAAGATCCCATATGGTGAAACATTAAAATTTCTGTTAGGTCTAACTAAAGCTCACAACATCAATCAGAGCATTCCTAGCAATTCCAAGAACAAAGAGCAATCAAGACATCTTTTCACACTCACCACAACACAACTTCTTTTTATATTCAGTGGGTCCATTCTATCAATTAGCAAGAAATAATTTAATAAAGACGAATTTGAGGCTAACCATTCTGTTAGCATTAACACAAACACACATAATACCTATTTCCTTAGGAGTTACACTTAATTATATGTATATGCAGTACCTCATATTTAACTGATTTATAAGAGATATGGCAAGGGGAAGAATAAGTAAGTAGATGCCATGGCAAACTTTAGAAACTTGTAGGGATAATTTTTTTTGCCAGCATAGTGCCATTGGTAGAGGTGAAGGGGCAGGTCGTTATGACGTTACAGAACCTAATATGCACTTTCTGGAGAACTACACATCTATTACAACTACATTCAACAGCCACATGCAGCTAAAGACCATTTCCTCTAGTCTGCTCACAAATTATGTCATTTTGCACGCTGTGCTGCATTAGTCAATGGCAAATAAAAATCACTGTTTTCATAAGACAGAAAAGGCAAATTGTCCCCCTTAAAAATTTCAAGAATATGACAACATTATCCCACAATGATGGAGCAGTTATTTGTCTTTGGTGATTATAGAGTTTCAGACAAGAGCAAATGCTTATTTTCTTGACATGAGGCCAGCTCTAGGAGACTGAAAATATAAATTTGTATTCAGCTTCTGTGTGATGAGAAAACTAAGTTCAGCTGTAATACAAATATGAATTGGATACCGGAATCAGGGCTATAAAGCTGGGCAACAATTAGCCATCTACGTAATTGATTTTTTTTTTTTTTCTTTCATACAAGAGATAAGTGTGTTTCACTTAATGCTGCCGAGCACAAAACAGACATGCAGCAGGACTGCATCTGAGAGAGGAGGCTGCAGGCAGGCTGGGACAGGGAGCTCCAGCGTGCTGTGGGCTGCAGCTGACTCACTCTGCTTCCTGTCACGGATGTGCTGGTGCCGGCATGCCAGCCAGCTGCCTCGGAGGCTCCGGCAGCCTTTATCCCTGCACCTGCCAATCATGCACATTGTGCCAAGGCTGCTGGGTGGAGGAGCCAGCTGCATGGCATGCCAGGACGCAGGGTGGTGGGTACGGCCATCAGCTCCCGCTTGGGTCACCAAACGGAGGGTGGCGTAGACACGGCGCTGCTACGGTCCAGTTAACAATTACTTCAAGGACAGGTTCATCTCCCCCAGTCTGCTTCTCCACCAGGCCATGCTTTTGGACCACCCTAACAGAACGTGCCATCTAGCAATTAGATTCATACACGGATGGGCCCGTGGGGCGTTAGAACCATCTGCTGTCCGGCAGTAGTGATATGCTGCCCGTCAGTCATCTGTTCCACCCGCACTGTCCCCAGAAGTCACCGCAGTTCAGTGAAGAGTTTTGGCAGATGAAGCAGACAGGAAGGAGAAAGGAGGAAAACTGGCTTTTAGCCTGACCCACAGCAGCACAAGGAAAATAACTAGGAACAAAGACTGAATATCTTTTGAATTTCTCAAGCATCCACCTGCTCAGACTTGAACGGTGCCTTGTCTCCTCTCTGTCCTAAAGCCTCTAATCCCCATAGCAAGATGTTTCCACCTCATTTTCTGTGGAAGTTCACTCTCATCTGGATTAGTGCTTCTGAACACTTGGGAAAGAGGATCAAGGTCCTCTCTGGTAACACCAATCACAGAGAGAATTTACCAGGCTCCTGGACTGATGACGGAATGGCAGTAAACCAGGGTGCAGTGGTTAAATTGCTCCTCAACCTTGCCAGTACATGAAAAAGGCGACGGCTTCAAAATATGTGCAGTTTCAAGAAACAACCTGTGACACATTGCCCAAATATTGCTGATTCCTGGCCAATTAATGCAGCGATGTTTATGGCCATCTAATTGATTTTAAGTACTTTTCTTTGTTAAACATTTGGAGGTGCTTAACCTTTTGGTTCAGCTTAGACTTCAGCCACCAGACTGAGCTGGGAGAGGTCTTTTAAACAGCCAGTCAGTCTGCACCAGATATAAACCAGTCACTTTTGGGTACCACGTTGCATAATTTCTGTTCTACAAGTAATAGAGCAGATCTGCCTTTAATTAAGCGAAAAGGAAAGGGTTGGCAGGGGACAGGCAAAGAAAAAAGAGAGAAACAAGAGGCACATGAGAAAACACTGCTGGTAAGGAAATTCTAATAGAAATTGGGTGATTTTGAGTGAAATCTGGCAGTCTCCGGCACATATGAATGCATTCATTGTTGCTAGTTCTGATTAATGACAGTTGTACAATAGTGTGCTGACAGTCACTGCCATACAGACACAATTTTTTTTTTTTTTTTTATATGAAACACTGCTGAAAATGCAACCCAATCAGATTTGGCCCCTGAACAACATGTGCTATCATCACTGTACTGTGAATTGAGATTGATTGGTAACCAGCTGTGACAAAGTGGGAAAAACAGCCTTGTCTTTTTCAAGAAAAGAAAAGAAGAAAAATAAAAAACTGAATTGTGTCAAAACCATTACCATCTGCTCAGCCAAATAGCAAATAAAACAAAACACATTAACTGTTTTTAAGTATCACAAATTAGCGTACTGAAGTTGAATTCATGTGTTAAGTTAAGCATCTAAGAATAAACTTGAATTGAACTGGTTTTGTCACAGTAGGAATTTTTTTCCCCACATTTGAAAATTTATCTGTTCATACTCAGCCATCAGTCTTCCTCATGATTATCAAATAAAAAATAAAAAGAGAAAAATGTTTTGAAGTTTGAGATATTTAACAATAATTTTTGGGTTTTTTTGCATTTGATATAAATTTTCCACAGTGCTTTGCAGAACCCTTAGTTTCCATATTTTCAAAAATGTGCATGCAGCTATACAAAAAAAACCCTGCACCTCTTTTGTTTTTAACATGCACAGATAGCAAAAACGCATCTGCAGCTGGAGTCATTACATTCCTAAATATCCAAGCAGGCCTAGCTGGAAATACAAGGATCTACTTGCTTTAGCAGTTGATTTTAAACTTCACAGAATGCACTGCTGAACTCAACAAATCCAACTCAAGAAATCTTATTTCTTGCTAAAGGGATATTTCAAGAGGAAAAAGTCGCATCTAAACTGTTAAAGTCCGATGCCACTGGCCTCAAAAATTTTGCATTCATTTATATCAGGTATATGTTTTCATCTAAAACATTCTTAAAAATATTAAATAATAAATTAGAATATTTGTATGCACATTGTAGGCTTGCCTTTTTTTTTTTTTTTTTTTT
>WEIU01022675.1:254393-277814 GCA_013389925.1 Aegithalos caudatus
TTTTTTTTTTTTTTTTCTTCTTTTTTTTTTTAAGGAGGGGCATATTTTGCTAAATTTAGTGAAAGTCCTCTGGACAAGCCAAAAATAAAGTACATCTCTGCCATAGAGTAGCTATTCCCAACATATTTTAGGTACCTGATATTCAGTATGAGGCACCTGCACTTCTCAGGACAAAAAGCTTCCTCCATTGCTCTCATTCTTGCCCATTTCACTCCAATTATCCCCTCTGCCTCCAAAGTGCAAGAACTTCAACATTCTTAGAGAAGAGTGAATTATTTTGTCAATTTAATTTTGTCAACTAAAATCAGTTTTCTAGTTAGGCATGGAAATTTTTGGATAAAGACATTTTCGTTTGGCAAAGGAAAAAACTTATTAAAACTGGACAAAGGAAAAAAAAACAAACACTCCCCCCCCCAAAAAAAAAAAAAAGAAAACAAAAAACCAACCCTAAAGCTATTACTTTTAATCCTATTGCTAAGCAATGTATTTGGCCCACCTGTAAGTATGTGAATCTGGACAGGAATATTTTAATTTCTGCAAGTTTGCAACAGCATCTTTTTCACAACTTCTCTTCCGGGAAGAGCTTAGACCAACTCCTGCTCTCAGCTCATACACAATACTCTCTTCATTTCAGCATTTGCTTTTCAGGACAGGATCCTAAACTAAGAAATTCAGACCCAGATCAGCCCTCTAATTGGTGATTTAGAGGCCTTGGTTGATTCCCACTGAATTTAAACAGCTATATGTGTGTCTGTACATTGGCTTGGTCTGTATACAAAAATCATTTTAGACCAGGTTTACAAAAGCTGGTGTAAACAGCTAAGAAATTGGAATGTGCATACTTATGAAATTGCTACTTGTGGCTGTAAATTCTCCTATACATGAGATGAGAAAATAAATCTGTCTCATTTTGAGGAGAACCCAGCTGACGAGTAAGTAAATGGCCCTGAGGTCATTAGATAAATCACTGGATTCCACATCAAGGAGATCAAGAATACATACAGATTTGTTTCATATCAGCTTCTAAAACTGTGTATTTTCAAAAATTTTTAAGAATTTGCTAGAAAATTAATATCTATGTAAGGACAGAGCCCAGTTAGCAAGGACATGCAAATACCAACAACTGCTGCTTCCATTTTTCCACCATTTCTGCATTTTGCACAGCGTGAATCGGGAAAGAACAAGTTCTCTCTTATGTTGTTTCTTGCATTTGTATCACTCAGAAAACCCCTTGAATATGTCCAATAGCTAATTATACAGCTATAAACTGATCAGAGTGAATACCATTGCCAATGCAATTAACATTCTTTATGTGAGATTAACTGGATTTGAGTCACCTGCATAACTTGCTTACAATGTTAATCTCTCAGGAGACAGAGCGATGCTTGCCCAAGCATGCTGAATAAAGAAGGTTTCTTTGCACAGCCAGGTCAAATTCAGTTTCAGAGCTAATCTTGGGGGAAAAAAAATCATATTTTTTCTTCTAAAATTGTTTGCCCATAAATAAAGCCTTGTGGTATAATAATTAAATATTGTTACTCTGTCAACAGCATCCAGAGCACAATATATTTGAGAAAAAAAAAAAACAAGAAAGGGTGATAAATTAAAATCATAGGCATATATAAAAATTTTAATATAGCTATTTTATAAGCTTTCACTGAGTAAATAAAGCACCTACTTCCCAGACCTTCTCTGATGAATATTAAAAATCTTTGAAGAGAACTATAAAATAGGTCATGGTTATATGTCATGTCAACCAGTTATGCTATTACTAGGGTGACCTTTATAACTTCAGAATAAACTTTGCTTCCAGTTATAAAAGGGGATTGTTAATGCAGTCTGGACACACACCTACAATCTGTTGCAGTGCTTGAGGTACGTGCTGCAAGAACACCTACAGACCAGAGCCAGAAACAGCAAAATGCTTTCCTTGCTTTGGGTGCTGACACAAGCTAACCTCAGAACTCAATTTTTCCCATCTTTAACAATTGCTCTGAGTATCACAGTCTATTAGAGAGACTCATATGACCTTCAGATGTATTATTGCCCTTTCCCTGTTCCTCAAAAAGTTAGACAGCCATATATGGAGCCTAAATCTAATTAAAATGATCCTAACTACCTTAATATATTTTCTCTGCTGAGGTAACTACTAGAGTGAAGGATTTGATGGTCCTCATAATGTAGAGCCTCAATTTGATTTAGAATTGCTCTTGTTTTCTCTGTCTTTTCTGGATAGAAGATATCATTTTTCTAAAATGTTTTTTGTGTTCTAAGAAGAGTATTAAAAACAAATTAAAAGGCTTTGGGAAGGGATTTAATAACAAATAGACATTTAAAAGCTTTTTGCACTTTAGCATTCTGATTCAAAGGAAAAAAAAGAAAAACATCAGATGGTTGGAAGTAAGTTTCACTTCAGAATGCTGTCAATAGCATATATATTTCATTAAATGCAACGTGATCTGGATGAAGTGAAGCTCTCTGCCAAAAAAAGAACACGTGGAAGAAGACAGGATATTACAATCTCACTGAATTTACCTATGTTGGACAAATAAATGAAAATAGAATTGCAAAAGCAGGTGGTTTTATATTTATAGACATTCTTCTACTGCATCTTTTCAGGCACTTTTCCCTTTTTCATTTGAGGAATAAGCACTTGTGTAGACATGTGCAAACTCCTACACGCTAAGCAGCACCCAAGGCGTGATGAGCTTGCACAGCAAAGGCATGCAACTCCAATAAAAGGCAAATGCAGTAAAATGCAGTAAAATGAATGTTACCAGTTGCAAGTGGTTTTCTCCTTTTATACACATCTACAATCATATTAATTACAGTTTTTACTGACTGTTTCATACAGACTTTGGGGACCAAATCAGACACTTTTTTTCAAAGCTTTATCGTTATCCTATAACAACTTCTTGGTATATATGGATAACAAATATTCTAAAGATAAAGTAGCTTTTTGCAAACTACCACAAGTAGACTGCAAGTGGAAAATGCAGGGATTTGAAGAAAACCAGGAGGAGATTTGATCTGAAGGACAAAATATACAGTGCTGATTTCTGTGTCTTGACCTATGAATGTATACCTGGTTTTGGTAGATTTTTCCATGTGACTGGGAAAGCTTTCCAGGATACAATGGGTCAAGACTCTGCTAAGGCCTTCCACACAGGCAGAGCTCAAGAAAGTGAATTGGGGCACAATGTCTTCATTAAAGGGTTTTTGGTTTTGTTTTTTTTTTCTCCTAATGCCATGTCATCATAGTATACTTTTTTTCTGAAACTAGGGTTTCTCTTTCAGCCTGACAATATCTACAGAACATCAAACACAAATACTTTCTCAAGCATCAGACAAAAATACCTCTTCATCCCACAGGACCTTATTAGCTGAAAAAAGGTTCAGATACCAAAGATAAAATCAAAGATTAATCCAAACCAATCTTTAATATGTCCAAATTGACATCTCTTTTAAAGATATTTTTGTACTCTTCTTACTGATGCTTTATATTCTTTTGAGGCTCTTCTAAATATATCTTTTTCCACTGCTTGATGCCGATCTCTTGAAGTTGATATACTAAGGCTTTCATTGATTTCACTGAGCTTTAGAATCAATATACAAGATATACCTTTGTACATGCTCTTCAAACATGCCATTTTAAGTGCAAAGGGAAATAAAAGAGCATGAAACACTTAAAACAACTTGAAAACTTATCTCAGAATGGTGAAGTAGCATGAAAAAATGATAAAGGTTATCATAAGGCGTAATTTCTTCTTTATTTAATTTCTGGCTCCATATTATGTATTTACAAACAAAGCTTTCTTACAAATTGAAATTAAACTGTTTCTGTTTTGCATCTTGCTTTAATTCTATTCAGCCAAGGGCTATGAGCCCAAATACAAGCCATGCAGCCTAATTTGTATCACTTGCACTTCAGAAATTGGCCTTTAGAATAGTGTGCACACAATAATCAAGTCCCATGCTGTCTCTTTTTGTGAACATTAGGACTGAGGTTATTAACTTCCCTTAAAGTGCAACTTAAGATTGCGACAGACCCTGTCTTTCTGCTTTACTCCAAGATCACACATTGGAGCCTCATAAAGGCAAAAACTAGCAGTAATGCTTGAAAAAGGAGACTAATAAAATGTAGTGCATCTTAGTCACTATTCAACACAGTTTTGGATAGCACTGCTTATGTGATCTTTATGAGCTTGACAATTTTCTGCTAATAGAACAATCATGACTCAGGAGCAAAACCAATGCAATCTGCCTAACAGTGTACTACCAGTATACTGTTGAGAGTGCCTAAATGTTGAAAACAGATGCAGATAAGCTTGGAAAGAAAAAATGTGAAAGTTCTACATGTATTATTCATAACTATCTCTCAGTAAAGGTTATTGAACCTAGCCAAGTGGACATATTCTGCACATGAGAAATTTTTATTTTCTCCCCCTGCTGCTTCCCAACATTCTTACAGCCCATTTTATTTTATTGTTTTTAAACTGAGGAAAAGTTTAATCTTTCAGGTTAGGCTTCCATGCTGTTCCCCCTGGGCCACCAGTTCCCACCACACTGACTCAGTTTTTCCAGAGGCAATGCCTCAAGCTAAATTTACTGTACAGGGAGCCAGAGATCTGCCACAAGTCACATGCAGAAGTTAACTTCAGGTATTACAGAAAAACTCACAAGGCCAAAAGTAACAAGAAGACGGTTTTGGGAAAGGTTTGAGAGCTAGTATGAAGCAGTTTCTTTTCCTACATAATGTATTTACTAAGGCTCCCTTCACACTGTAGAAATGGTCTGGAGGGTTGTTATTTGGGAAAGGAATATGACTGTATATTAATATACATTCCAGAATCAGCTCCAGCTATAGGTTTCCCAATTGCCTATAAAAATTATTTAAGTTTCTCAGTCAAGATTATTTTTTTTATTGTGAAGTCCATTTTCAAATACGTTCAAAGCAGTTAAATTTTGGCACATGAATTGCGTGTAAGTATTTCTAGTATATTTTTCATCAACGTTTGCAGTGCTCCCATGTTCCTCACACCTATGAGTCATACTAGAGGAAGCTGTGGACCTGACATATGATCCTGGTGGTTTTGCCTGTGTTCAGTGAAGCCAATTTGAACATGCAGAGCCAATCTGATGTTTCCCAGAGTCGCTGGATTTATTGGATTTATTGTGAGTGATTGGACTGTCCAGTAGATACATCGCTTCCTGGAAACACCATGGATAACGCTCTCCAGTCACTGTGCACATCCCTGCTCACGCATGGGCTGCTGCCTGGAGTCCAAGAATGGAATATAACTACTGGAAAGCATGGGCAAATCCCCTCCTTTTGTAAGGAGAGGGCCAGGACTACCCTGGACATGATGTTACAGAGAGCCCAGGGCACCAACACAGAGCCTCAGGGCCAGGAGGCAGCCAGGAAATGGGCACAGGGCAGCCAAACCATCTTGTGAGACAGCACCTGAGCACCTGCTTACTGCAGGTTATACAGCAAAAAAAAGAAGGTAGGGACCTATCTGGGAATACCCAGATAGAAAGAGAAATGTAGATAGGAAGATACCACAGTAGGGAATTTTAAATACAAATTTTTTAGGTACTCTAACATAATTAAGAAGGATTAAAATATCTAATTTTGTTTATTGCTGATTTTGTTCGGTATTCACCAAATAGTTTTAGATTGTATTTTGCAAGCTGATTGCTGTGATTATATCCTGTAAAAAATCAGACTATTGTAATTGGCTATGTATTATTTTACATATCAAGACAAACCTAATACGTTTCATGGCTCTGCAGGATATGAAATTACATGCACATTTCAGTTTTCATTCCTACAGTTCAATGCTTTTTAACAAATTATTTTCTTAAGGATTTCTTAAGGCTTTGTAGTTTAGGACTGCAATCTGCTTGCTATCCACAGGGAGTATTACCAGAGATTAGCAGTACTTAAACTGATGAAGGAGATATGTCATGTCTCTTTTGCATCTGTATAAAGCTACAACTCTAACAGATTGGCTGCAAAGGGCATAATAATTTGAAAGAGATCTTTTCTCTGGGTTTTTTGGTTTTTTTCCAAAAGGTATAATAGTTCTGTCTTTAAAAGCCACATATTTCCATGAATCCACAACAAACCAATTGGAGTGAAAACCTTTTCAGTCTTGAAAAGCTGGAAAGCAGCATATCCTCGGAAATTCACGGATCCTATCTAGCAAAAATCTTTCTCTGCCTTTCATGAATCACATAGTATATATATTCTTTTTAAGTGGCTAAACAATGTGTTGAATTGCACATACATGCAAACACAGAGATGGCAATATACATGACTGGGTTTTCCAGCACACCATATTAGGCAGAAGGTGAAAAAAATCAGGAGCATCTGCTTCAAAAAGGACCTTAGGATTTCTGTTGGAAGTCTCTCTGGGGTTACAAAGGGTCTTGTTTGGAATTTCAGTACTGTACCAAGGATATCAAAGAAGCGCAGCAGGAGGGAACATTAACACTATTTCTCTCTCTCTTTTTTCAGCACAGACATATTTTCCTTAGCAGCAAGGGTTTTTTCCTTATTGATCTTCCTTTGTTTACTCAGAACCTCTTGACTAATTCCTACAAACCCACAACTGTAGGATGTACCACAGCATGATTTTGTGGCTCTGCTTCTTACCCAGTTGTTAGCAGGATGGATCCAGCTGTAGGCTGGGTTATTACTCTCTTCTTGCTCTGGACCTGAACCACAGGGCAAGTTGTCTTACCAACCAGCTTCTTGCCTTGCCCATCAGGTCTAGAGGCTCTTTCATACAGGAAGCTTTTTCATTTTTAAAAATCTAAATGCTGTCCTGGCTTACAGGGGGAAAAGCTGTTTCAGGACCTCTTAAAAATGAATGCCAAAGGTTACCTCTATATATGAAAAAAAAATTATTTTGGAATTGTCTCTAATGATGTTTTACATGATCAAATGAGGTTTTTTTGTGCTTTCCTACAAAGGTTTGATTTCACAACCCCTCGGGAATATGGCATTATTTAAACAGGCAATCCCAGTCTAAATCTCTGGTAAGCAGGCATTATCATCTGTATTAGAAGTAGCTTAATTACATTTGGCCATTCTGTGAGGGAGAGCATTGTCCTGCAATAACATCTCTGGTTATGCACATCACTGTGGACCTCCAATCAGACTGAAACTATGAGCTGGAGCTGACAAGGCAAATATTGAGCCACCACAGCCCCATCATTATAAACTGCAGCTTTTAAAACCTGGTCTCCTTCTGAAACTGTGAAATGCATCTCCAGCAGCACTGCTGTGTTTTGCCAACCTTGCTCTGTCTCGTGTTTTGATGAGCCACCCAGGGTAATTCAGGCTGTGACATTTGTAGGGAAAGAGCAATAAAAGCTTTTTACCAAAGACAGTCAGCTCTGCAGGGTCACTGTCACGCTCCCCCACCATGTTGGTCCCCACACACGTGTACATTCCTGCATCACTTTTTCTGGTGTTGGAGATCATCAGCTTCCCACCACGGATCTGTTTCAAAACAAGGAACATAGTTTTAACTTCAGGTAGACAAAATACATCAGAAAAAAATCCTACCTTCTCGGTGACAAGTGCAATCAAGACACCCTAAACTTTTTCGTACATACATGTATAGTTTTAAAATTATATTCTTAAATATTTAAATATCTTTAAGCTGTTCTAGAACACATTTTTATTCCATTGACTAATTTCAATTTGCAACTAATTTCAACTGCATTTGATTTTGCTCCTTTGGCTTTCATTAGATTATCTGTTTCAAAGATTACATTTCCTGCTGACTCTTGGCAGCACAGAGCACTTTTACTTCTTGCATGGTGATACGTAAAGCATTCTTGACACCTCTCTGGAAAAAAAAAAAGGCAATTTGACTTAGTTAATTTTATTTTACTGGTGTCTGCACAGTTTCCTTGATCACTAATAAAGACAGATTTTCTCTTTTTGTTGAGGCAAACTGACTGAATCTGGCCCAAACTGAGAATTCACCTGACATGTAATATTTTCTTGACTGTAAAGGGTGCTTACAGAGTGAAAGAGCAGGGTAGCTGGAAGAAATAAAGTAAAAATTTGTAGCTTCTGAAGTCACTGGGTGAAAGCTTAAACAATGGGGTGCTTCAGAATAAGCTGGGAATTTAACCAAAGAAACTTGAGAGTCAGGGAATGATAACCAGTCCTCTGCCACTCTTTGCTCTTCTACCCTAGCACAGACAGCCTGGTCCACAAACAGAAACAGCTCAGATTCTTTGGCTTGGAATAATTCCTTAGGCATCCAGAGCCACTAACAAGCTTCCTGATAGTATTTCCATGTTGAATAAGGTCAGCACTGAATCATTCCATCCAACATAAAACTTTACTGAAGAAATATTAATGGTGAAAAGCTAAGCATTTAAAAAATAGGACTGAAACATGTTCTCACCCCCTTAATTTATCCCATTTGCTTGCACAGACTATGATTTATCTCTAATCACTTGATAAGTTAAATATTTCTGCTGGATCCATTTTCATTCAGCACAAGAAATGAACAGCCACAGAATTCAACCAGTGTTACTCATTTGCTCAACATTTTTTTCCTTTTCAAGAACCATAATTCTTTACAGTAGGACTTCAGCCTTCACTTAGACACATCCAAATTACTGCAATAACTATAACATTACTGGTGCCATTCTAAGATGTTGGGTTTTTTCACAGGGATTATTTGTGCACCTCATAGATTTGACTGAAATAACTTAAAAACACCTCTCATATTCTCAGTTTGGAGAACTGAGATGCAGAAAAGGTAAAGCCAAAGTGGTCAACGACATCCACTAAGTCCTTCATCTAACTGAGCACCTTCTATGATAATCTCCAGCTCTAATGGACCTCCACTACACTGGATTTACAAACCAACCCTCAAAGAAGCTCAAACTGGAGAGCCAGACTAGGAGCAATAAACAGCCTTCCGCCCTCATTTGGGAAATCTTGGAGAGGCAAACTGCCAAGAGTACCAACAAATCCCTGTGGGAAAGGCTACAGAGCTGTGTAGGTCCTGTGGCACTCAGCTGTGTGCCCTGGGCCTACAGACAAAAACCCACTGGAGTTGTACTCACGCTGATCCTCTCCTCTCTGTCATCAATACGGACTTTATCCTTCTTCCAGTAGATGGTGGGCTCGGGGTGCCCCCGAGGAGGCTGGCACTCCAGGATGGCAGGCTCTCCAGCTGCCACCACCACGTCCGTTGGGTTTTGGCGGAAGTCATCCCGAAGCACTGCAGCCAAGAGGAAGAAAAGATTAATAGAAGTGATGACATTGTAAGTGGAGGAAAAATAAAAGTAGAAATATATACTATTAAACAAACAAGTGTCAACCATTATTAGGTTTTGCTTCTTGTGTTGACTGTAAAAGATCTCGAAAATGAAGCTGGGCAGATATATCCTTTCATCCAGTGGAGGCAGATTCCACATACAGGGCTTCTGTTTTATCCTTTTATTTTCCCTCTCCAGATAAGAACACTCTTCTGTATTTAAGTTACAAAGACATCTAAGCACCCATTACTCCTCTCAACCATTACAAAAGCAGAACTGTAGGTTGGATGTTGAGTTCTTTTCAGGACAGAAAACAACCTGCTGAATATCTGCCTTGTCTGGGTCTCTAATTCCAGCACGAGCTCGGTAAAAAAGGGACAGAACTAATATGGAATGGCAGAGTTACACCTTGGGTAAGGGCATTGCTATTATTACTGTTATTATCATATTTCTGGCACATACATGCTAAAATGCTCACCAATTCTGAAAGGTGTCTGAGAAATAAAACTGACAGCAATGTACTTCCAGCATGTTTATTTCTTCCTTCTATATTTTTAGTTCTAATATTTTTGCCACCTTGACCAGCCCTATCCCACTACATTGAAAAGAAAGAGCATTTAAATCACCAAGCTGTTTGAGAACTAAATTAGGCAACACAGGAAGGCTCCTTATGTAAATCAAGCTTCTGTAAAGGATTAGGTCTAACTAGCTGGCTTCAGTGTGTTAGAATGATATCCACTTCATCCTTATTCTTCCATGTGTGTCCTAGTCTCTAGGTTAATTGACATCCTTATAAACATAAAAATGAAAATAGCTCTAGATGAGCTACTGAAATAGAATTTAGGGCATTGCCCCTCCTTGAATTTCAGCTACGCATGGCTTTCATTACAGCTTTAAAACAGTTCTCGCCCTTAATGGAACCAGGGCCCTCTGAGAAATTAGAAAACACTGTATCCTAGTGAAGGGGCAAGTCAGGAAGAGTTCAGAAGAAATTGCTCAGTCTCATTTCATAAGCAGAGATAATTTACTGCTTTCAATGTTAATAAAACGTGCCCCATTTTAACATTTGGAACTGAATATTTTTTTCTTCTGTAATAAGCCAGAAGAAAAATATGATTAATACATACAAGAATTGGTCTCTGAATACTCTGAGGTTAGTGGGCTGTATATATATTTGGCACTCAAAATGACATGGAGGTAACTTTTATTGTTCTCCATTTTGGGATACACAGGTAGATCCCAGAGGAAGGAGGGAATTAATTGGAAGTTAATTCCTTTTCTAATACACACACACAAAGAGTGACTATTTAGGTCTCGCTCTTGAAGCATAAAATAAAAGTGACAGGAGGCAGCTGGCAACAAATACAGCTCTGGCAAGAACTCGCAGTCTTCTTAGGTGACACACCTAACAGCCAACAAAATACTCAATCCCCAAATATTTTTGAATAATAAAACTTCAAGTGGAAGAAATAACTTATGCAATTCAGAGCACAGAATTAGTATGATAAGCATGGGCTGCTGACTATTGGCAGCACAGTAACTTTGCAAAGCCAAGAAAGTCAATATCATGGGAATGTCAGGGAAAGAACCAGAAAAAAAGGTTTTAAAAATCCTGGTTTTTAGGAAAGCAGCTTCATATGTCTCTGTGATCCCTATGATACACAGGAAGGAAAAGTACTTCTAGACAATGCTATTCCCACATTTGTACAAATTGCAAATAGATTAAAATCAATTTCTGCTATTATTATTACACCAAAATAAATATTAATTTTATTGGCTTGATTCTACTTGCAATTACAGAACTTCAGTGCAAATCCATTAGTGGAAAATCCCCAGAAAATCAGCAGATGCCACTACATAATGGCTTTTATATTCCTGACTTCTAACTCCTGGCAGAAATATTAAGGAAAGCATTTTCCTTGAACATTTCACACTGCTGTATGAACCTGACAAACACAGTTTCTTGGAGTGATACACAGCAAATTACATTAACTTTTTCTGAATCATCCCAGCAAACTGTGTAAGGTTCCAATCAGCCTCAGAATATGAGGCTAAGAGGTGATTTGATTTTATCACATTCCTTTACCCAAAGTCTCACTACAAAACTAGCTTGAATAGAAGACAAAATTGATGCTACAGGCTTTGCTTCATCTTGCTCTGTACTTCAGCACATACATGAATCTTAAATAGATATATCTCACCATTTCCATCTAAAGCATTCTGTGTTTTGGAGGAAAAAAAAAAAGAAGTGGGAGAAAAAAGAAATAGGGAAAAAATAAAGCAGTGACAGAAAAGCAAAGATAAGAGAAAAATGCTTGAAATACAAATTAAAGTGAGAAAAAATCTCAGAGAGGAAGAGGGGGAACACTAAGGTTAGGGAGACAAAAAAGAAAAAGCCAGGTAAAGGAAGGGAAATAAAATAGTAACAGCAGAGAGAAAAACAAGCTAAAGAGCAAAGGGCATAGGCTGCCATCCCTGTGATTCAGTATTTTATTGCAATCTAACAACAATGAAATAAAGCACAGATGTTAATCTTATCTGCCCAGTCACCCCAGAACATCCAAATAGCACCCCAAGAGAGAGGGAGCAGGGAAGAGGAGGGCAGAGCATGAGCTGGTGAGCTTGGCTGTCCTCCTGGAGTGGCACAGGAAGCCACAGAAGGAAGAACCATCAACTGGAAGTTGAGCTCACACGTATTAGCACAACTAAATGGAAAAGTTGCAGCACAGCTTAGTGCACTCACCATATCTAATGGTACAATCATCTATGAAAACAGAAAAATGATTGAGAGCTGCAGAATATTCCTCAGCCAATTATCTACAATTGCTGGGTACTTCCAAATAACTATTAGTGTGCCTGAGCAGACCACCCTCTCCACACACAGGCAAAAGGCTTTTTTCACTTGAGAAGCCAGCCATCCTCAGGGCCCTTTTTGGCAGGGCACAAATACTAATGTTTTAAAAATTCAACACAAGCAGCACTAGGTTGCCACCAGACTCCTCTTCATCCTGTGTTCTTGCTTTGCTTTATTCCAATTTTACACACAGCTCCCTTCATGCATGGATGTTTACCTACATTTTTGGATGTTACTTTACAATCTTTACTGTGGAGGTGGCAAGGCCCAAAGAAGTTGTGGATGCCCCATCCCTGGAGGTGTTCAAGGCCAGTCTGAGTGGAGGTCTGAGCAACCTGGTCTAGGAAAGGTGTCCCTAGCCATGGGATACTGGGTGATCTTCAAGTCCCTTCCAAGCCAAATCTTTCTGTGATTTTATGACTAAACAGGGGGTACCAAAGGGGAAGATGCCCCCCACACTGCATGCCAGCCCAGGGACTGCAGCACAGCCCTACCCCAGGGGCTGATCCCCCCCCACCAGCCCCACGGCAGCACAAACACCCTCAGGCTTCAAAAGGCAAAGCCTTGCAAGAGCAAAAGCTTCCAGATGGCTGAGCCCCACTGTCTGGAAAGGCACTGAAGGACTGGAGAGCTGCAAAGAGCAGCTAAAGCTTGCACACAGCCTACAATGGCGCTGTGGACAAAAGTTAATTAAAGTTTGATCGGTCTCTTTGTGGCTCAAACAAGCTGATGCTGCTCAAACAAGATAGATGTCTGCGAGCAGTCAGGGCACACTTTAAGGCAGCCAAGCCCTGCACACCCATTCCCAGGTAGCCAGGAGTGTAACCAGGGAAAGGGAGCACATCCAACGGGATAAACACACGGAGCATGCACCTGCCAGAGTGAGGGATGAGGGGCAAAAGAGCAAAAAGGAGCTCCCAAGGCAGCTGCTAACCAGCACCTGCCAGCTTAGGCCCAAATCCAGGCCTCGGTCAAACTGATGCTTATAAACTCAGGGAATTACATGGAAACCGAATTAATTTCCTCAGCTGAGGTTCCAGCAATTTGTTTAAAGGAAGTGGAGATAAAGCCACAATGTTTATGGGGTAGGAGGGAAGGTGGCGAGGTCAAAATTATTCCAGGCTAGATATCCATGCCTTAATCCTTCCTTCCAGCTTTCAGGCCCTTAGAAAGAAAACATTTTTATAGGATTTACATTTACATGATGATTACAAATAACCATCTGTCTGCTTCCACTTTTTCAATCTGGTCCATGTCCCACGAGCCCCCAGCCTGTGGTCAGAGCAGCTAAGCTGGAAGGAAGAAGTGGATGCCCGTCAGGAGGCTTTGGGATAATTGCATTCTTCTCCCACCAGCGCTTGTCTCTCTACCTCCTCCCCCTCTGCGTGCATGGCGAACGTCTGAAATTACCGGGGACAGGAGGGAGGGAAAGAGTATCTTTGTTGCCTTTTTCAATGAATTATAATGTCTTAAAACACTGCTACATCTGTTGTGCTGACTAGAGGGTATAAAGAGATATCGAGTAAATATTAATGCGCTTCTGGAACTTGGGTCCTCATAGTTCATTCTTCCACCTCCTGTTGTGTTTTGTGCTTATCTCAAGATTATATCATACTCATCTAAAGATTTTAAACAGCTGCATTGGTGGTGGTTTGGTCACCTGCCACACCACAGGTAGGTCTCCCCTGATCCAAGGCACTTCCCAAAAGACATTTTCCTAAATCCTCACCTCTCCACCACTGCTTTGGCACCTCCCTTCTCTGATACATACTGATATGAACAATCGACATGAGTTATTAAGTCAAATAACTGCCCAGATGTCATGCAGTGGACAGATTAAAGGATTATTATACTTTAGGTAGCATATGGTACAGGGAGGTATTTTACATCTTGACTAATGTGTATGATCTGCTGAAATGGTCCCTGGGCAAGCCAGTGATACCTGCTGAAACAGGCTGAAATGGTCTCTGAGCAAGCCAGTGTTACCTGCTGAAACAGGGTGAAAGGAAAAAAAAAAATCCAAGGGGTCGCAGACAACTTCCCTTGTGAAGAATAATAATAATACTACACTTTGCTTGAAGATGCTGATGCCCGACCTCTTTGTTTCAGCAACTGTCTCTGCCTCATTTTGTAAGAAAAATTGAAACAAAAACACAGAACCTTGGCAATAGTCCTAGGCAAGACTCTCAGGGAGTTCTTGAGCTCCCTCTGCATGTGCAGAGGAAAAAGCTGCAGCCAGGAAAATGCTGCTAACTTTAAAAAAAAAAAAAAAAAAATTATAAGGAGCTGTACATTTTTTTCTCCTGTTTTTCCCCATCCTTTGCCTATCTAGTGATACTGCCTAGAAGACATGAATGTTAGTTAATATACCATGATTCAAATATGTTCAGTAAAACAGAGCCCCAAGTCCATGAGAATCATTTTCAGAGGTGTTAGGATATTTTCAAATACTCTAGTAGCTTCAACAATGTTTGATTAGTAGGGCACCTAGAAATCAAAGTAATGATCAGCATGGAGATACCTGCATCAAGAAACAAAAGGAGAATCATCTTCTTTGCCAATTCAGCAGCTTTCTTTGGCTTTATCCCTTTTTCTCACTCAGTATTTAACGCACTTCTGAACTTAGTAACTAGCTCAAGGTAGCTTGCTCTTTATTATCAGGCCTCAGTAAAGACAAAAATGTGGAGAAAACCCTGACACATCCTCTACAACTTTTAATTGTTTATATACACAGATATAGACATGCAAAAAATTATGATGAACATTAATGTTTAAATGTAAAAGTGCTGCTTCTAAAGACAGAATATATTAAACCAGGTGAACAGAGAATTACAGTGTTGAGGTGGGTGAAAAGACAGTGACAAGGAAGGAGACATTCTAAATGGAGTCAGTGGGAGATAGCTGGCTTTTTGCCTCTCCTCTAAATTGCAGTCTGAGGTGTACCCCAACTAGTTGGCTGTACAAAGGTTAGGAAAGAAGACAGACTCTTTCCTTTCTTATTTACAGCACAGACTGCCAGGAGTCAGACTTTGAAACCTTTCTAGCCCAGTTAAGGGCACTGCCAACCTATTTTCCCTTTTCCACAATCACACAGGTATACAAGTGATAGTTACTGCAGACTTTAGTTTATGATTTCTTTCTGATTTTTTTAAAGGCTGCTATTTGGGCTGAATTTAGCATATGCAATACAGCCTGAATATACTTACTGAAAAATTGCATAATCTCCCTGCCTTTCTTGTAATTCATTGTGATCACTTGAACGCAATCTGACATCTCCATAATTTTTTTTCTGAAAGCTTTTATATGACTACTAGATAGGATGAAGAGCGGAGATTTTTCTAATTTAGAACATAACATATTTATGTTTAAGCCTCCTGATTGAAAATGAAGTTCTATCACCTGTCTTCCTTGCAATGAATTCCTGATAACCTTTTCCCTTTTTTAAACTCCCACCTCCTTCCACCAGCAAATTCTGAATGCTGCTGTTAACAGTCAGCAATCTCATTACCCATCTGCTATAAATCTTCAAAAGCATCACTGTGTTTTGACAGTCAAGAAAGGCAAAGGGAAGCAATAAGCATAACCAAGTATTCTTTATGAATGCAAATATCCTGAGGACCACATTTAAGTAATTTCAGAAATCTAAAGCTATACAACGTAATATGTTGAAAAATTTTCTCTAGGATACAGAGCAGATTTCTTTTTTCTTATTCTTAAAGCATAATCAGTCTTGATGAATGCACTGCACAGATTGCTAATGTGAACAAGAGACACATTACTAGGAGTTTTATTTCAGTAAAGCTGAAAGCCCAACTACTTGCTTAAAGTTCAGAGACTTTCTAGAAGAACTTATACCATAATTATAAACAACAAACTTTTTAAAAGTGCATGGTCTGCTATAAGTCTTCAAATTTAATAAGGATCAGACATTTAGCAGTTTAACTCCAACCTGAAGATAGCTTTTATACAATCATCACTTTTAATAGACTACATATTCAGAAAATCATGGGTATTACATAAGTAAATAAGTGATTTATTTATTTTTTTACCAACTAATGTGAATATGAGATGTGGAAGCAAATACAGGTTAAGGAAACACCACATGAAAATTGAACTGACACAGTTACCGGCACTTTTATGCCAGAATGTCTTCTTTTCAGCAGGAATATGGGAAAAGTTTCACCAAAAGCATTAGAGACTCTTCAAATCCATCAACTATGCTTCCTCCCATATCCCATGAACTATAATCCTCCCATGCAGTAGGGAGGACTGTGTTTAGGAAAAGAGGAAATCCCGAAACTGCAGTTTTAATTAGTGAGTTTCAGAAACTACAGTATATTAACATGCATTGCTTTTGTGAGTACAAAAGTTGTACTGCCAGGTACCTGCAGCACTGTACTCAACCTAATGAAAGCTACCTGGAGTTTGACACAAAATCGAGCAATTGCATTTTTTCTGTTTCCAAACTGAAGTTGGTTCTCCTACAACAACTTTAACTCCGTCAGTCCCCTAGGCTTCCAGTTCGAGCCCAGCCAAAACACCTAAAATGTACATGTGCCCTGGGCAAAACAAAGGAATAAGAGCAGCTGAGAATCATGAAAATGAATACAAATGAATGAATATTTCTTGTATGAGAAATACAGAATGTTACATGCTTCATTTAGCCAATATAATACAGACTGCAATCTCAGAGCTCCACTGAAGTGTGAATAGCTTCTAATAAACTTCTTGTGTACACATGCACAACACACACACAACAGCTGGGATGCTTTCCCGTCTTGGCAGGGGGCACTGCCACATTACTGCTATACTTCAGACACATTAGGCAAAGCATCAAACAAAATAGGCCCTTGTCCAACATAGGAATCCTCTTCCATCCATCCTCCATTTCTCCATGCCTAACCATGGTCTCTATCTGTTTAGTATAAGCTAAAACTCATCTATTCAAAATTTTTAAAAGGATTTTTTTGTTGTCGTTGTTGCTCCCTTCAGAAGTTGGGATTGGAAATGAGATATTTGAGCAGATACAACTAGGCATGTATTCCTCAATAATCACAAGAGGACTGCACAGCCACACTTCATCAGACATGGAGCGTGAGATGCATCCACAGCTGGTACACAAAACCAGTGGGAGATGCCTGCTGCTTCTTGAATACCTCCCTTCCCATCCTGCAAACTGTCCCCACCTTAATGGGCCATTTTGGGGTGCTTGCTAGATGCCATTTCAACAGGCTCCATAAGCCTGGCTGGCCTCATTGTGCTCTGTCCCAAAAACAGGCATGTCATGGCACACTGGCTCAGCAGCAGCATCTCCTTGTGGACCTGACCTTCAATCACCAACCTTCTGAAAGGCTCAATGGTTTCCATTTTTTATAGAGTTCATCCCAGCAAATATACAATGGAAAAAGGAAAAGCATAAAATGTGCTCACATGGCTGTTGCTGAGGCATGTCCAGGCACTCTCTCTGAAGGAATTTACAACAAAGCTCCACCTCCTAAAATTCCTCTCTCACTTACATTTACAGGGTATTTTTATTCAATCTTATTTTAATGATATTCAATAAATTAAAGAAGTAGGGATTCATGGCCTAGAGAAACTGTTCTTTAGGACATCTACTCTGTCATCCCTTAATACAAAAAAAATTCTTATTCCAATGTTTGGATTTTTTTGAAGTTTTGTCATTGGATTTTTTCTTGAAAAAGAAATTTCAAGTTCTTTAAAATTTAACAATGGACAAAAAAAAGTTAGAGAATATATTGTCTGTATTATCTTGACAAATGCAAAAGAATTTATCTGTCACTTGTTGTTGTATCATTCTGCAAAATAAGTTTCCAGAGCTCTCAAAACAGAAGGAGAAACGTGATACATAGAAACTATATTAAAATGTTCTTCGGATGAAGTAGCTTGAGTTCTGTCAACATATTACCAACCAAGAAATAATCCACAAACATCTAGATAAGACAGCAGTTTTCTATGGTCTAAACATGAAAAGAAAGCCTCAATTTTGAGATATTATGCAAAACAAAGAAGAAACTAGTGTAACTTGCCAGTAACCTTTTGCAGTTTTGATCTATTCAAATAGCACAAGGAATTACTTCTATACAGTATAAAATATAACTCTCCCACTTATTTTCAAAAGTTAAAGAACATAAGAGGTCACATTGCCTTCATTATTATTCACTACATGGTACATGAGGAAAGAAATGAGAAAAATTAAAGAAGCAGGAGCAAAGACCAACCATAACAGCCTGGAGCAACAATTTTGAAAGGGGACCTTAAGCACCCAGAGAGAGGCCAGAACCTGGATGTCCAGTTTCAGCTTCCAGTCACACTGTGCTGTGCCTGGGAATCCAAATGACCTTTAACTAAGGGGTTAGACTCAGACACACTGTTGAAAATACAGTAGCATTATGTTGGGGATTGCAGTAAATGGGAAACTTTTTTTTTCCTTTTTTTTTTTTTTTTTTTTTTTTAAACTAGTACCACTGTCCCAAAGTGTTATTTCATGTACAACAAATTTTACACAATAAAAAAAGATGTGTACAAGAAACTAGAATAATAAAACCTCCACATGCCACACATCCTTCTATACCCTCAGTGCTGAATATTCCTCAGCAGCTCAGTAGAAGAGAAAATCAGGGTAACTACAGATCTGCTGAGTCCTTTAAAATAAGAGAAAACTGACAAGGAGCACACCACAACTATGTACCCCAGGATAGAAAAGCATCAATCCAAGATGTGCCTGTGGAACAGCCTTTAAGTTACTCAACAGCTGGAAGAGCCCTTCCTATGAATGACTCACATTCCTCTGTAGGGTCTGAAAGTCTTCTGTTAATCCCACATTAGAATACAAAATCCATTTTACAATCTTTCCCCTTCCTCCTACCTCCCTTCCAACTGCAAGTCTAACAAAGACTCTGTTCCAGCTCAGGCAACATTCCATAACTAAGCCTTAAAGAGGTTTAAGCAAAAACCTCCCAGCACATTTAAGTCACTTGTTCCCCTCCTTAACATGGAGTTTAAGTAGACACACACTACCTGTGCCTGTAGTTTCCACAAACCAGTTAACCTGGGTACATCTGAGAGATACTGCCATTCTTTGATTGCATGGGAAAGCAAGAGGCTATACCAACTAGATAAAATATTCAAGCACCATATGACAGACAAAGCACAATATTGAAAGAGGCAGATTAGATTATTAGACTCGACAGGATTGGATGGAGGGAATTTTTAGCCTCCACCAGAGTATTCAGCTGGGATAGATTTTAGGCCAAGTACTACAAATATTTCCTTCCATGCCAATTAGAAAAGAAAAAGAAAAAAGCAACAACTCCTGTTGCTGAGGATCTTTAACCCAGATCACTCTACTGGGCCAGTTCACAGCCCGGATTCATAAACAACTGAGAGAATGACAAGCTACTACAAGCAGAGGAAATAAGTGGCCAGGAGAGAATAGTACTTCTTAAAGCAGATTTTCCAGCAAGGAAAATGTGTTGTTAAACTATGCAGTATGCTTCCCCATATTTAGTCTAAGGCATTTAGAATAAGGAATATATAAAATGCAATAGTTCATATAACCAGTGCATGCTGTGGGATTTCTCTGAGACCAGGAGAACTGGAAACAGTCTGTAGTTCACTTGTGCAGCCTCAATTAAGGCAAATTGAATTAAACTCTCCCTTGAGGAGGATGTCTGTAGCTCTGCTCCTCCTTTTCTGAACAATTCCAGATGTAGGTGTAGAACAATTTCAGTTTCCCTCTGAAGAATTCCACATGCCTGACTGTGCTCACATTCATACAAAGAGGTGAGCTTTGGGGGGAGAAAGCAAAGGGCACTAAACAACTCTCAGTCAATAGTTGGTACATGCCTGACTTTACAACTTAATTCTGTTCAGAGGGGCTTTCTCCCTTCCTTAGGAACAGACAGGTCTGCTGCAAACAACTCAGAAGAGGTGGAAACACTTCTGCTGCTGAGCAAATGGAAGTCTAGTACTGTGTGGTTCATATTCACACAGCCAGTGGCAATTTGTTCTCCATCTCTCATAGCCAGAATTTATTTCCTGCTTAATAGTTCTTTGCCCTTCCTTTCACCTGTTTAACCCAAGTTACTAATCAGGCTTTCTTTTCAAATGCCAGCAGTACCCTGACTTCTGTTGCAAGGAATCATCCTTCCAGTGTGGGCCTGCAGGTTCACCTTAACATTTTGAAGCTCAGAGACAAGAACTGCCACTCTTGGGACACACCTTTGGGTCTGGCTCCAGCAGGAGTTACAGAACTCCTGCAGGTCAAATTGCTGGCCACAGTTCGTGGTTTTTTCTCCTTCAAGGAGACATCTGGCTAGAATGTTCTGGCCCCCTCAAAAGCAGGGTTTAGGAGATCAGCTCTATTTTACTGAAACTCATGAAAGCTTTCAAAACCCACAGAGGCTTCCCTCACTCCACTAGAAGGCTGTGACATCAATGAAATTATTTATTTATTTTTAAATAGCAGATCACAGAGCTACCCTATGAACTAGAGACTATACTAAATCAGCACAACTAATAGTTTACTTAAGATATTAACGTTTCTTTCCTTGTTCTTTTCTAATCAAACATCTGGGGACACTGAGCTACAACCCTCCCCTCCTTTGTCAAATGGCTAAACAGAAAATCCAGTTTTGGCAAAGCAGTAAATTCAACATAAAACTGAAATTAGTGAACATGAGCACTTTAAATCCACACTCAACAACACCTAAATGTACATTTGAATAAAAATGCCAAGGAGTAAAGCTGTTATGTGGGAATTTACCTGTGATTTCTGGGCAGCCAGGAGCCTGGACTGCAGACATTCATCCCTGTTACAGGGGGCATGTCAGCAGAGCTGGTAGTTTGAATTCAAATCCCTGCCAGTTCTTTTTAAAATAATAAATCCAAGACATTTATTCAGAACCTGCCTCCAGATCCTACTGGCAATGGTAAATCCATTAAACTTTGCTTTCACTGTTCATGATGTTTATAAAAATAGTAGGTGGAATTACAAACCAGCAATACAAAGCTTGGTATTTTTTCTCCTCAGATGTAATAATGAACTGGATAAGAACAAAGTTGACCCAGGGATTTCAATACAAAAACTTTCATTGGAAGCCTGAGCAGTAGTGTGCAAACCCATGTTTTTATGTCAATATAATAATGGCATTTCTACACTCATTAATAAGTATAGATCTACTGCTGAATTCATGGTTGAAGTGACATCATAACATGAGTTATATTTCTTCTTAAACTATATAATTAACTCTTAATGAACCCTTTCCTTTTCCCAGTAAATTCAATTTTGTCTAATCCTTGGGTTTATGGTAATGTTGAGCTCATTAAAATGTTACTTAAAACTCATTAAAATGCACACTGAGAGGTAACAGCTTCATTGCAGTAATATGTTGTAAAAGAAAAAAAAGAATGCTTTATTATCATTTAATTGTTTCCAAAACTGAATACATTTGCATAGTGATGAGGTTCACAGGATATTTTCAGTAGTGCTCAATAATTAAGCAGCTCAGTAATTAAAAATGCATTTTCTAAAAATAATTTTGTGTTCCTGCTTACTCCCTGTTGTTTTTTTTCAATTGGGAGAAGTGTTCATGTTGATACAGTTTACAGAACTGAGAAACAGTGATACCTGAATTGACATTAAAAAAGATAACCGTTAAAGCCCTTGGTAAATTCCTGTTTCAAAATAATAAAGTAAAATTGCCACCAATATATATTACAAGTCAGACTTCCTAAGTCATATAATATCCCTCCAATCACTTTTTCAACACCAGGGACAACCAGGAATTATGCAGGGACCTTTCAGTTGCAAAGCCTTACTCTCATTTTCATAGTTCATTGCTACCATAGGTTTGCACATGATAGAATCCCCAAGCAGGGGTCAGCTGGGCCCTGGACTTGGCCTGGACTCAGCCAGTAATAAAATTCTGGTCAAAAGTGTGCCTCAGAAGCAGAATTTTCCTGTACTGTAATAGTGGATATTACTATGGTTAGATATGTGGTTCATAGATTTATACAAAACATGCAAGTCCAATCACATTTATTTTAACTTTCTCTTGGAATAAATCGTTGTGTTGGTTTAGAAAGATAGGTGGTAATTCAGAGTAAAAATGTAGTGACAAAACAGTGGCAAGTTAAGGATAGAAGTTACATCTTCTCAATAATCTCAACACTAAGGGTGTCTGGGGTCCATTATTTGCCACGTGACATCAGAGTAGAAGATATTTTGTCAACTTTCATTTTAACTCCTGAAGAAGGGCTGACAGAAAAGCTTGCCAGGGTACACAGCCCAGACTAGTGGATGGGAAAATCAGAACTTGGAAGCCTTGAGTTATTCAAGGAACTGTCTGATGCAACACCATTTAAGATGTCTTGAAGTATTAATTTAATGCCAATCACTGTTCTTTTCTGTGTCTTTCAAATATTAATTCTACTTCTATGAAATACTTTTTTTTTTAATGTACAGATATCACAATGCACTCAATATGGATTTTTCTGACTTGTGAAAGTTGATTAGCATGCCAAAGACACAATTAAACTTAAATACAGATGCAGCACATTAGACATGTTAGTATAAGAGGAACAAAAGAGAAAAGTGGTCTGTGAGCTTTCAATCTCTATGCCATTAGTAGGTAATAACAGACTAGAACAAAAATAACCTAAAGAAAAAAAAAAAAAATAAGGGAGGTACTAACCAGGTTTTAGGAATTTCAACAGCTGCAATTATTGTATGTAATAGGACAGCATTTCTATGGTACCATGCTGGAATGTACAAAATGAAAACCAGTTACCTGTTTTACCATAGATTTCCTGGGTGAGTCAGGACAATTAACTGATCTCTGATCCCAGATGCAGATGGATCAGACTTCTTTGGCTCTTTTTGTTAATTATTTAAGTAGATCAGTCTCACTGATCTTTACAATCTCCTCTATGTACTTCCTACAGTTCCTCACACAGTGGTCCAAATGACAATTCTATAATGCCTAACTTAATAAAATTTATAAAAACAAATTGAGGGTGCTTTTTCAGTTAGATATCAGTATGTGGGCTGAAAATTGCTGTTTAATACAATAAGTCAGGTCATATTTCTTAATTTTGATATTGATACTCAATAAATCTAACTTTTCTGGTGGAGATTACTATTTCTACACTAATTTACATCTCATGTTCTCAGTTGTTTCAAAAGAAAACAAATAAATTGTCTTTTTAGAGGAGTAAACAATCTCTCATTTTATCTTTATTGCACA
>WEIU01022676.1:1455-32779 GCA_013389925.1 Aegithalos caudatus
AAAGGATGAAAGCTCCTTTAATTTCTTTTTTTAGTCTCCCAAATCCACAGATTCATAAAATCAGAAGTATAAGTTCCTCCAGTACATTTATGCTAAAATTTCCAATTATGTTGTTACATGAATAAGCTTTCAACTTAGAGAGCAGTCTGTATCACAACTCAGTCATCTAATTAGAACATGGAAACCCTTAACAAAATTTAAGGCATGTTTGATAACACCTGTTTCAAAGGAGCCTTCCTAGTCATCTGAAGTTGCTTTTGTGATTTCCTTTATACCAGATTGCCAGAGATCTTAAGACAAAGTGCCTTAAATAAAGTGAGCCAAACACATCTCTAAACTAATTCATTCAGGACAGCTTGTCAATATTCCTAAATTTAATCAGATAACAGTTCTTTGTACAGAAATGGCTGTGCTTTCAAAGGTACAAAGTTCTTTTCAGTTGCAGTTTCACAATTGCTCTGCAAATGCCAGTTCAACACTAATGCTCATGGTATTTAGCTGGGCATTGCTGGGATGTCAGCAGCTCCCTTGGTCTTGTTTGAACATTTGAACTATTTGATAGGTAATTAAGGTTTCTCTCAATAGTCTGTAGCTTTAGTTAAACCATAAAGTCTGTGTCAACGGATTTTTTTCTCCCCCACTTCAACCTCCTCTCACTTTCTCTCTATATCCATGCAGTCAGTGATCTCACCTCTGCAAAGTGCCTCACTGAGATCAGACTTACTGCGTGTGTACATGAGATACCAGACAAAAATTCCTGCTAATGAAGTTAGAAAATGAAACCAGAATACAATTCACTGTGAAACATCCCGGGCAGGCAGGATTCACCAATTTGCCTCCAGATTGGTTTGATTTCTGCACAGGAAATCTGAATGTATTTGGTTTACAGCATGGAAACTTATTATAGTGGTTGCACAGTGCCTGTGGTGCAGCCTAGAAGTGCCTTTCTTCTCATTGAGAAAAAATTTTGGGTATAAAAAATCTATTTGGTTACTTAAATGAAAATAAAGTTTTATCATGTCTGAGGTGGAAGGGTGTTATTGATTGTTAAAATGATGAACTGTGTCCTTGGTACATGCATATATTTAAATTCTGATTGTGGTGTTGGGAGAGGCAATACTGAAAGCTCAAAAAAACCCCGCTAGACATCAAGTAAAGAAGAGAACAAAACATAGCTCTTATTTGACCCAAAAGGACGGTTTAAAGGAATTGAATTAACATCCAAAATACATGCAATGAATAAATAATTAAAAAATAAACACAAATAACAAAAACAAAACAGAAGGAAGAAAGTAGACTTCATTAGAGTCCAATGACCTACACTATGTTAAGTTATAATATCAATTTCTTAAGGAGAACAAAGAGAGTTGATAGAAAAAGAAATTTGTTTGAGTTATGGTAGAAGTTAAGGGATTTTCAAGACCTGTGTCTTCTTTTGGACTTAAGCTGCATTATCCCACAACACTTTTTTTTTATGAGTACAACCCCTGTGTAACTAAGGCCATTTATGATCTTAAAAGACCAAAGATTCACCATAAAATATCAGTGAATGATGATTAATAAATATATAGCATATGCTGGTCAATGTCAGTGGATCCTGCTCAACAGCACTATTAAAACACTCTATTTGAAAAAAATAGATTAAAAGTCTAGGAAAAATGGCAAGGAGTTCCTTCCAAAATTCTTTCATCTAGGCACAGAAATTTTAATGACACTTCAACCATAAAAACTAAAACAGTTCTCTCTATCTGAATGTGTTTTAGAAGACAGAATAGCCTCAAAAACACATTTAATTACAAGTGACTTCAAAATAAAGGGTGGTAAATTATCCATTGCTCTGAAAAAATCATAGGAACTTTTTAAACTTGATTATATACCTGTAGTATGCTACTGTAAAATACATCTATAGTATCTAAATTAGTATCAAATACATTGAAATTCATGTCTCTCCCTCACTAAGACTGTGTACCCTATGTGAAATTCAGGACTGTGGCAATTTGGTATACTAATTATAAATCCCTGAAAATCATGGATTATGATGGAAACTTTGACAAACTTAACTATAATGGAAAAAACACACCACAAACACGAGAAAAAAATAATGTTTTTCCAGTACCAAAATGTGCTATTGCACTTGTAAATTTACATTCTCTCTTTGTACAGTGAAGTAATATTATAAATTATAATAAAATTATTGCATGTTGCAAATATTAGAGTTTATGATCATATTATTGATATTTTATGCTAACAAAGATGAATTAGTATGAAAACAACTAGAGCAATAAAACTTCAAAATTATTACTTTAGATGGTTTTTATAATTACTTACAGCAGAAAGGACTTATAATTAATTAGATAAGAAAGGGTTAACCTTTCCTGAAAATGAATAACACTGGAAAAATCACAAAAAATCCTAAAGAAACAAAACCCCCAATGTTTTAATTTCCCTTAGTATAATTCCATATATGTGAAAACCATTAACTTTCCAGTTTATTTAAGAAATTAAGTACTATCACACCAAAAAAATTGTATGCAAACCTTTTGCTGAGGACTTAAGTAATCTAATGGATTGCCAAGGCTTTGAATTGGCATCTCTGTTAAGAATAATTTTCCTTCTTAAACTCAGACAGGAAAGCATGTAGTGTAGTTGTCATCTGAACTTTTTTCCTTTTTTATGATTTAGTCCATGAAGTTGCAAAATTAATCTTTTGATTCAGTTTGTAACTCGTTTTTTGCCCTGTAGCAAAGCTATGTTTTCTCCAGCACCATTTTCTGAGACAATTTCCTAAAAGAGAAACAGATTTCTACAAGAGTTAAGGATGTATATTTGGCAAATTTCCTCTGTTTTTTCCCTGTGAGGTTTACCTCCTCCAAGTTGAAACAGTTTCTATATTTGAAACCTGATATTCATTGATTTTTTTTCTTTCCTATTGAGTATATGGCATATTTATAGAGATTCTCAAGTGTGAAAACATCTTCTTCAAACATTTGTATTTAAGGAGGTAAGTCCTCAAGACAGAGATAAATAGGTCTGGTTATCCTCCCAAAATAAAAGATTATAATCACATTAGCACATGTGGATGAAAACAGAATGAGACTACATTTTTGTCTGTGCTAAAGGTTTTGTTTCATGGCTACTGTTATGTGTTTATCCATTGTTTTGTTCCCAAATGTTGTCACACAAAAAGAAAAAGAAAATGTGATCTTTTGACTGCAACTGCTCCCCTGTCTTTTCTGCCTTATTTTTTCCTTTAAAGTGAAAACACCAAAAGTGACTGAGGGCCTGAGAGTTTATTATCTCTCACACCACCATGTGTCTGAAATACTAAAATAATATACAAGCTCAGGGTAAGACTTTACGTGGAGAGAATGACAATCTGTTGGCTAGAAAAGTTCGAAGATCTGAGAAAAAATTAATCTCCTGGTTCCTGGAGAAGAAGTGTTCTATACACCAACAGCTTATAGTATTTCTGGGTTAGGTGCTCCTCACCAAGTGCCCTTGCAAAATATTATCTGCCCTCTGTCACCTCAAAGGTGTCTTCATGGATGAATTACCTGCATGTCATAGGAGTGGCCCTGGCAAATTGCAGGGTCTTTTAGCATGCATTTGTGCTGCCAGATATCCACCCCCAAGTTCTCCAAGCCTTGTCATGATCAAAAGATGTCACAGACAAAGCCGTTTCCTTCTGCCTCCAAAGAGCCCCTACCAACCCAAAGTGAAGCAGCTATTTCAAGACAAAGAAGCAGCTTTGCTCCTTCCTGGTCCACCTCCAATCTTTTGACAACATATATTGGACTTAGAAACCAAACTAGAAACAGGTGTAATAACTATTTGTACCATCTGTCACAAAGCAAATGCGATTGCCTTCATTTTTAGTAGTTAAAAAGAAAAATATATTTATAATCATTGGACTGTCACCGTTTCTGTTCTGATGTTTTGCGGACTCATAAGTAAATATTTGCATTCAATAGTAGACTGATAAGAAAAAAATTACCTAAGCATTAACACACTGTGTTTCAGGTATTTGAGTTATCAAAATTAGAGGTATTTTGTTTAATTCAGTGGATAGGATTTTATGGATTATCATTGCCACAGATAAAAGAGAAAAAAAAAAAAAAAGAAAAAGAGATTTCAAAGTATATCTTCAGTGCAAACCAACACAATTAATAGGACATGACTGATTTTCACAGTAACTGTGTTAAGTCAGGGCCCTGTTGAAAATTTTATATTTACAGATAGGAGGTGAAGCTTGTAAAACTGCTTATCCCAGAGAGAGAGAAAACAAACAGGAAGAAAATGAATTGATATCCTGATTTCTGCACTAGGGAATTCATACAGATAGGTTAGTTTTCCCATCGACTACCAGAGCACATTGAATAAGTGATATACAGTCAGCAAGGTATTCTTTCTGTCACCATGTCTTGGTTTGGGAAGACAGGTATGTGTCCAGGAGAACTGGAGTTTTCCCAGAGTAGAGAATGTAACCCCTCCCCCTTCCCTCCATATTATTATAATTTCGCAATTAAGGGCTTTCAGGCAAAATTATGGAAAGGATAACAATCTCTTTACTAATATTATAACAGTGCAAACAAAACAGTAACTATTACAGAAAATAATACCAAACAGAAGAAAAACGAACAAGGCGAGACCTTAAGAGTTTTGTTCTCACAAAAGCTCGAGGCAGTCCGGTCCCACTGTGAAAAAAACCAGGCTGGAGACGGTGAAGCAATCCCGGGGCGGGGGGTGAGTTCCGCTCTGCGGTGGGAGCTGGTGCGGCGGGGATGTCCCGGCAGGGGGGACACAGCGTGTGTTCCGGGGTTCAGGAGTTGAGAATGGTAAGATTTTCCTCAGGATCGGAACCAGTGAAGAAGCTGATTCTTCTCGGAACAGCAGCAGGAACAGCAGCAGCCACGACACCACCGGCCTTCCCGAAACCAAAGAAAAAGAAAAAAAAACTTCTCTCTCTCTCCCCCCCACCCTTTTCCTGCCCAGCCTCATGAGCACCCATAAGCACCCAGCCATTAGTTACTTAGCAACTGATGGGACAAAATTCCCACAGTAAAAGAGAAACAAATTCAACCCTCAACACACCACCTGAATAACTTCTGGATAGTTCACTGTATCTTCAGCTACAATCTTGCTTTGGCATGCATTGAATCGTATTAATACCTGAATTAAATATATTCTTCAAATCAATACTACATTTTCCAGATCTTATAATGATATGAAATGTTTGGTATAATATGCACGATTGTTCCACTTTTTTAACTTTTTACATCTTATTTAGCAAATACCAACATGATAGTTTTTCAAAAGTGTAAAATACCTATTAACAGAACCACATTTCTAAATTAAAATTTACCTCAAGTGTTTCCAATTATAAAAAAATGCTGCCCACCTCTTGACATACAAATTCCAATGTTTTAGTAACTTGCTTAGATCATTAATATTTCTCTCATGAAAAAATATGTAACAGTATTGTTACTCTCAAAATTGAATTATTTGTTAGGGGAAATAAATGTCCTTTGCTTTCAAAAGTATCAAAAACTTAAAACAAGTTTCTACTTTTGCTTCTATACACAAATCAGAGGAGTATCGATCCTTATTCACCGAGATAATTCATTCAGAAATTTTCCAGTTACAGGGGTAAATATATGGAATGATACTTTGATAAATAGAAACAAAAGTCAACTTTTTGGAAAGGGGAACTGAAAATAAAAATATGAATGTCATCTTCCATTAAATAGTATATCTTAAAGTTATACTGTGAGCTTATTCTTTTGCTTCCTTTGAGACATTCTTAAATTATTCCTTTCTTAGCATCTGCTGCTAAATACTGAACAGTGTATGAAAATGGAAGAAAAGATTACACTGCCTTTTAAAACACTGCAGAGATGTCAGTGATAGACGTTACAAGAAGAACAGCATCCATTATATATAGAAAATTTATCTATACAATAAATAATATACTCTCTAGAGAAGCCATGCTTTGTATGCAAAGGACACACAGAGGTGATGACATTTTCAAGTCATAATCCCTATTTTTTGCTAAATGATCATATTTTAAGGTACCTTTTAAAATGCCATGATAGAATGAAATGTACAGAGGAATTACTCAAGTTATTGTCTATCATTTCAATGTGAATTCTTTAACAATATTTTTTTCTGTAAAGCATATGAACTATGCAGCCTGCTAAAAAACCTTCCAGAGTTTTTAATGATTTTGCTTATTTAGCATTTACTGATTCCAAAGATTTAAACTTAGACAGACTCAAAATATTACAAGGGTCTTGCTTTGCCTGTGAATGCAGTAACACCCCTTTCCTCAGACAGAGTTGAGGTGCTGTGGAATTTACTTTTTAATCCCCAAGAACCTATTCCTATTGTATTTAGACATGTCTTAAACTCTTAAAAAATATATGAACTCCAGAATGTATACTCTCCTCATCTCTCTATTTCATTCCCTCTGTATCTCCAGTTTGAATTCAAATACATATGAACTGCAATGAAATAATAGAATCACAAATCATATGGCTGGGGTTGGAAGGAACTTTAAAGATCATTTTGTTCCATCTCCCCTGCCATCACAAGGAACATCTATCACTAGATCAGGTTCCTCAATGCCTTATCCAACCTGCCTTTGAACACTTGAAGTCTGGGGCATCCACAACTTCTCTGGCCGATCTGTGCCAGCATTCTTCATTTACAGTGAAGATTTTTTTCCTAATATCTAATTTAAATCTACAATCTTTCAGTTTGAAGCCATTCCCCCTTGTCTTATCACTACATGTCCTTGTATTAAGCCCCTCTCCAGCTCTCTTGTAGCCCCCTTTAGGTACTGGACAGCTGCCATAAGGTTTTTCAGTGTCTTCTCTTCCCTAGACAGCACAACCCCAACTCTCTCAACCACACGTGGTAGCCTTGATTTCTGTATTCTTTCAGATCATGCATAGGATGTCTGTAGAAATTAAATATAACTTCCCTCCTTCATCTACTTTGTTACTTAGTTATGATCTTATCTACTTTAAATACTAATGTCATGAGTTTTATTCCTGGTATTGTGATACAGCTGACAGTTCCACCAAAAAGCAAAAGTTCATTGAGCTAGGGTGAGTACAGACACATAGGAAAACTGTTGTCCTGGATCCAGCCAGGATTGATTCTTTCAGTAGGCAGAGCATGTTTTATACCACCTCATATCGTTCTGTGGGGTCAGGCAAGGCTCACTTCCCTACCAGGGCAGAGGGACAGTGGGAATGGTCAGATATTGTTGATGGTTTCTGTGGGGTGAGTAAAAAAAAATATTTTCTGCTACACTCTGTCACTACTATTGTTGTGTTCATTTTCATATCTCATTGTAGTTTCCAGTAAATTGTTCTTATCTCAACCCCTTTACTTTTTGTCCCTCCAATTCTTCTCTTCATCTTGGGTCAGGGGAAAGGGAGGAGCAGCAGGAAGTGAGCAAGCAGTATTTGAGTTGGAGTGTTTCAGTGGGAATACCAAATTGGGGAATATAATTCCTAAACCACAACTGTGAAATCGAACTTCTGCTGAAGTTATTGAGGATTAATTATTAATTTGAGCAATCAATACAGGACTAGGAAAATTCAATACTGAAATTATACAAACATTTCCTGTATACTTTCTTTTGCCTCTCCTTGCTAAGGATTTATGTATTTCTAATTTCCATCAATTCTTTCTGAAAAAAAAGTGGCGTGTTATATATTTCCATAACTTCTCAGTTTAATGTTTCATGACAAGTTTATTAGTTTTTTAATAGATTTGAGGTACTTGAATAGCTCCCAGTTTGAGGAACTTGAATTAATGTGTTGAAATATTGAGCAGAAAAGTTCTAATGTTAAATACATAGTTTAGTTTAATTCACATAGAATATTTTTCTGCTACAGTGGCTATGGTGCAGTAGTTGTGAAATCAATATATTTGCATATAAAGATTTAATTGATTCAATATTTCCCTATTATCTCCCTGTAAAAGGAAAATTAGAAGATCCTAATAAATATTTTTATTTTTTAACTAAATTTTTCAAAGCAAAGTTATCCTGAGACAATAATAATTTTGATAAAACTTTGCATGATCCTTAATTCCTAGGGAAGCTATTTTCAGTTATTAGATTTTAGATTGTGTAGTGTATCTTTTATATAATGCCTGCATGTCACTTTTTTATTTATCATGGTTTCAAAGAGAAAGAAGAAAAACTGAATCCAGAACTGGAAAATTTATGAACCATATGTGGTTTATAAATAACTGTGGAAGTGTCTAATTTCCAGCCAAGGGATATGGACGAGGCAGCATTTCCCAGGAATAGCACTCAAGGTAATTCATGGACTCAATGTGAGCTATAAAACTCTGTTAGGATAGTTAACCAACATCATTCAAAACTCCAGAGATTACTTCAGAAGCATGAGAATTTATAAAGAATATAATTTTAATTTCTATTGTTTGTTGTCTATTTTTTATCCTTTTCTTTCCTTTTCAGAGGAGGACCTAGAGGAATCAGAAATGAAGCAATGAAGTTGAACATTGAAAAAAGGAAAGACAGAATAAGAGAGTGTTAGCTTTTATCTTTGTTTCTCACTATCCAAATCTATTTTAATTGACAATAAATAAATTATCTTTTCACCAGGTTGAGTTGGTTTAGTCTCCCTATTTTTTATCTCAGTCCATGAGCTTTCTCATCTTATTTTCTGTCTCTGTCCTGTAGAGGAGTGGGAGTGAGAGAGCAGCTGGGTGGGCATCTGGCAGCTGACAAGGTCAACCTACCACAGAAATGAAACAATAGATTGTTTTAAACAAAATTTTCCTCTGCTGTTTTAAAAAATTCATTAAAATGGAAATTGGCAAGTCTACCGGCAATGATTGTTTGTGAGGATAGAAGAATGAAAATTAAAAGGGAAGATGGTAGGAATTTTTGAGTTTCTCAGTTTCTAACAAAGTCTAGGTAAAAACTGAGAGACAACTCAAGCTAAAATGTAGATTTTTCTTGCTGATTATTTTAATTTCTTTAATACTCATTATCTCCCTGCCTTTTCTACAAAAGAGCAATTTCTATAATGCTGCCTGAATGTAATAAAACATTAGAGTAGAATTATTTGTTCTGCTTAACAACATTAATGCTCTTTGCCATGAATGAACTTACAATATCAGCAGAATACCTTAAAGACAAGATAGAAAAAACAACTCTCTGCCTTTTTTTAGAAGAAGGAATTCTCAATGAAACCAGTGGGCAGAGGAAAACCTCCAAACTCAATTTGGGAGGAGTAGCCCCCTAACTAGGTGGTGAGCATCGCCTTGCAGTTATACAGAGACAACTGGAAGGGATGGAGTAGTGGTGTTTGAGAGACTCCAATCTCAAGACATGACTTCTTGGTTTCTGCCCATGTCAGTTCATTATGCCATGAAAAAGCAGGTGTGGCTTTAGTAATGTTGCAATTGCAAAGGAGATTTTCAGTGAGATTGTGGAATTCTGCTGTGGTGCTTAGAGCTGCCCAGTTTGTGTGAATGAGACAAGATGGAAGGTTGATCGAGGCATCAGCTGAGGATATCACTATGGTTGTTTCCTTAGTAGGCATCACTGTAAGATGCCCACCACATCTGAGCACCAAAGAAAACCTCCTGTCATTGTAGAAACACAGAGAGGGCAGGCTTGGTTGCCTTCCCTTCATGAGGAAGTTTTATACTTTCAGATACAAAGACATTCTGGAAAGACAGAAGTACCAACAAGAAAATGAGCAAGTGATTTGAAGGAATTATGAGAGACATGAATCAGGAATCCTATGAGGAAAAAATGTTAAACTTAATTTTGTGTTGCCTCAGCGGGTATACATACTGCTGTTATTAATACTAAGATTATTACATAAATATGGTGGGCTGCATGAATACAAGTACAATTAAATTTTTAGTGAAATGAAAAGAATTTTAGATTATTTAATTCTTCCTGTCTATACTACATCACACTTATATGCAACATGTATCTCAAATAAACTCATTAGTCCACTGTGTTCTGCATGCTGCAGTCTAAATTCCTACAGGTAGCAGTGACACAGAAATTCCGGGATCACAAAAGTCCCCTGTAGTGCATGCTACCATCTGGGCTACACTGGGACATGACTAGTTCTGTAGAATACTTAACAGTCAAATGGTAATTGCAAATATAAGGTAAAGATGCTAGTTAACCTAAATTACTGCTATAGAGGCTTTAGTTTTTCACCAAAAAATTGTCAGTTGAAAGAGGATCTATGAATAGGACAGTCTGCTGAATGGGGCTGAAGAAGACGGAAAAGGATAATGTCCTCACAATATGTTATGCTGTCATAAAAATTATATTAGTAATGTGCCTGACATATTGATATTTTACAGCTGAATGCAATTTTTAACTAGAATAGGCTAAACAGATGCTCCATGAAATCTATCCTTTCCTTTTGAAGATTCCTGCATTTCTTTTTTTTTTTTTTAAACCCTATAATTCTTGCTAGCAGTACCGAAATTCTTTACTTCTATACCTTCCAAGGGTAAAACTTTTAAAGTGTTTCTTTTTAAATATTTAGAAGAGTTCAAGTCCCCAAAGCAGAAAGAAATTAAGAATAAAATTTGACTATAGTCCATAATCCTTATAAAGGCCATCATTGCAATACAAAGAAACAGTTATTTAAATGTTAATTTTGGAGTAATTCACAATATCTTTTAAGGGTTTTTTTCTTTTATTCCACTACACCTATTCCATTCTTTTTAAAACTTTATTTCAAACTATGAAAATATTACCTTAGCATGAGCTAAAACATCATTCTATTTAATCCTTATTCTGAGTTTCCTATCAGAAATCTTACAAATGCTGTGGTGGGGACATAAATGTAGAAGATAACATCTTTGTTTGCCATGTCTTATCAATGCACATAACAACAAGCTATATGAGCTATGAGAAATGGACTTCTTTGCTTTAAAGAAAAGATTCATGGCAATGAATACAGCTTCATAAAACTAAAACGTCTTCTTGTAGGCATAATTAAAACATTGCTTAAATTTCAACTTGTGTGAATTCAGTTAATGAAGTTTAGGTATTGCTGATACTTTTTTATCTTTGAATTTTTATAGATAATGAAAATATGTCTTCTATAACCTAAATAAGAACTGAAATATGACTTCTCTGTATGTAAATTACTCTATTTTATCATTTCATAATATTAAAATGACACAGCACCTGATATTAGGAAAAAGAAAGAGACAAACCTGTGGCTATTTTTACAGTAACATAAACTTTACCTTGATCCATTTTGGTTAAAATGGTAAAAAGTATGTGCACTCAAATTCAGCTACTACATATACAAAAATCCGAGAAAACACAGTAAAATAAATCACAGTGTCAGCTGTTGTGATTGACTCCTTTAAAAAAAAAAAAGGACTTCTTAAAAGTCTGATAATCTTGCCCTTACTTCAAAGAAGTCCCAAGGTATTCAAAAATCACACGTTTCTGTTATGGTTTAACCCCAGCCAGAAATTAAGCACCACACAGCCTCTCACTCCCTCCCTCCGGGTCAGATGGGGCTGAGAATCAGATGAATAAAAGTGAGAAGATCCATGGGATGAGATAAAGGCAGTTTAATAGGTAAAGTAAAAGCCTCACATGCAAGCAAAACAAAGCAAAGAATTCATTCACCACTTCCCATGGGCAGGCAGGGGTTCAGTTATCTCCAGGAAAGCAGGGCTCCATCACATGTAAAAGTGACTTGAGAAGGTAAACACTACTACTTTGAATGTTCCCGCCTTCCTCCTTCTTCCCCAGCTTTATTCTGAGCATTATGTCATAAGGTCTGGGATTAACCTTCGGTCAGCTAGGGTCAGATGTACTGACTGAATCCCCTCCCAACTCCTTTTATACCCCCAGGCTCCTTTGTGGTGAGGTGGGGTGTGGGGAGAGGCAGAAAAAACCTTGGCTCTGTGTAAAGGTTGCTCAGTCACAAAGACAACATCACTTTTTTAATCAACCTTATTTGCAGCACAAATCCAAGACACAGCCTTATAGTAGCTACTGTGAACAAAATTAACTCTTATCACAGTCAAAACCAGCACAATTTCTTTATCAGTCATCCAGATCTGGCAACTTTATACAGTTTAGGCTATCCAAAAAGATCTTTAAATCATCCAGCTGCAAATAACCAGCAAAGTGTATGCAGTTCCAGGAGCATATCTGCCAGCCCAATTAAGCTCAGCTCAGCTCAGCCCAGCTTGGCCTTGGAGTCTTCTGCAGCTCCCTTCCAGGGCTTCCACATTCTTGGATGAAGTATATCCAGACAGGATGACTTATGCAGCTGATGTTGTACTGTACATCTGTGAGCTTCTATCCTGAGCAGCACAGGACTGGTATTCCACCACAGGAGGCTGGAGTTGGCCTGGCCTTTACCCTTTTATCACTCTGCCCTGACTTTTGTAATTACTGTGATATACAGATATATTTTCTGCATGGATTTTTTGTTTGTTTATTTGTTTGTTTGATTTGCATGTGGTTATTTTTGGTTTGTGATTTTTTGGGGTTTTTTTTGTTATTTTTGTTTAGGTTTTATGCCTTTCTTTACAATAAATATTCTGAATCAGAAGGTTAATACTTAGGCTTTCATCCACTTTTCCTAGACTGGCTTCTGCTTTTTGAGACTTGTAAGTTATTTACTTTTTTCCTTACAGCCTTAAGACATTGCTCTGAGACAAGGAGAGCAAGATCTCAGTGTGAGATTCTGCTGTATTTTCTTGTTAATGTGTGATAAAAATGATTAGAGTCATAGGTTCTTTTAAGCAATCTTGAATGATGCATTTGTGAGTAATATAAATACGTGCTAGAAAAAAAATTACATTGATTTAACTGTAAAGCTACAGGTTCCACTGGCATGCACTAATTACTTTCCTGCAAAAATAACAAGATAACACTTTCTATTTAAACAATTGTTAACACTTTTGTGTTGCAAAGTACATAGCGCAATTAAGTGTCATGTGGAACGCAGCATATGTGTAATATCAGACAAAAATGCAGTTTTAACATTTCATTTCACTCTGAAAATTATTAGGTGCAAATATATGTTATTTAATCTATAATATATATATAATTAATTTCTTATTTCACCTCAGAAAATAGTTAGAAAAATGCTAACATATGATTTCACAAGACAGCTTCACATTCTAGATGTGGGGAAAAAAAGGTTAATAGAAAAATAAACTATATGAGGAATAACACCACCTTATTTAGTTCTTGGGAAAAAAGGCAACCCAAATGTTGTCATGATAAACCAGTCCTATTTCTGAAAGTGAACTCCAATGATGGTAGCTGTTATTTAGTTCAGTAAAGCATTATTTTTTTTAATATCTAGTACCATGTTAGGATTTTGGCTGTAAGTATTTCTATTTGTTGATTTCTTTTTTGTAGCTTTATTCTTCCTTCCTCACACTCTCTCTGTACAATTAGCCATAAGTGTTTTTCTATTATCTGTGTTCTGGTTTCTCCTTGGTTATTTGCATTTCTTCCTTCTTTCTTTTCTGCCTCTCAGCAGCTGTATTCTTCAGCTATTTTCTGTGATAGCTAACAAATATTAAACTGGCTTCTCTTAAGATAGCATAACTGTCAACGATATAAATCTTGTCATTATCATTTGTTTTATTTTGAGGGTTATCATTCTCACAAGTAGGCCATAGCACAACTAAGGAACAGCGTGTTTTCCCTTTTTCTAGTTCATCACTGTTCTTCCAAGTCACTATAGCTGCTAAATCCTAATGAGGTAACTGACCATCCAGTGAAAGGTATTGCAGGGTCATTAGTCTGAACACCACACACTTGACATAGTTTTTCAGTTGTCAGATGAAACAGGCTGCACATGAATATTTGGGATATCCTCAAATATATTTTTTTCATCACTGGACTATGTGTGGGGTTTTATTCTAGCACAATTTTATATGCAAAAGGTGTGTTGTATAACTTTCCAGTGGAACTTAGGCAGAAATTGAGCATAAATTGAGCATAAGTTATTCATGAATAGAAATTGTAAGATGTTGACAAAAGTGGATCTATTCCTTTTACAATTGTTGTCATCCATATGGATGCATTTCAGTATAAATGCATTTATATATTACTTTATCTCTCCAAATAATTTAATGAGAAAGATATATCTGATTTTTTGTGTTAACAGAGACTTGGAAAATAAGGAAATTAATCTTAAATTAGAAATTTATTTCTAAATCTGATAATTATTATATTCAGAAGGCAGAGAGAGAAAGGGGAAGGAAGGAAGGCAGGAAGGCAGGAAGGCAGGAAGGCAGGAAGGAAGGAAGGAAGGAAGGAAGGAAGGAAGGAAGAAATCACCTTCAGTTTTCAGTAAGCAAGAATTTCTATAAAAGAAGTATGAAAAAAGATAACCTAGAAACAGAGGTAGAAGTATAAAAAAAGTAGATCCATTTGCAGGCCAAACACAATATTCTGAGTTGGAAGAGACCCACAACAATCACTGAGTCCAACTCTTAAGTGAATGGCTCAGAATGGGATCTTTTTCATTCACTATTATTTCAAGTACAACTACTGGTGTATCTGAACAAAAAGCATGCAAGAGATAATTTTATCTCAGCCCATGGGATTGGAGCAATACCAAAACATTTTGCCTTCATCTGAGAAAATCCCTTCCCTTCACGTGCATGCATTGGGTTTCAGACATCCTGAAAGGAAGGAGGTTTCTTATTTTCTCTTTCATTCATAATTTTTTCATTTTCTCAGATTTAAAGACAGAAAAAAAACCTAGTACTAAATGGGAAAGCGTGGACAAGTGCATATATGTGTCTGTGTAATGACTGAATAGTGATTATACCTTTAAGTAATTTGTGTAAGACATAAGAAATGACAGAAAGGGAGCCAGCACATCCTGCTGTTTGGTGCTGTGTGGTATGCAAGGTGTGAACATGACTGACAGTAGCCCAGCATCTCAAAGGAACGACCAGTCTCACAACATCCTGCCCAGCCACAGGCTTTAGCCAGCTCAAGGCACAGGTGTGTCCAGCTTCCTTTTCAGAAACACTCTCATACAAGATCTGGATTGATGGACAACTGGATGATTTATACACACAGGTAAGGAATTCCATTGTTTGTACCAAATACAGATGTCTGTGTTAGCGTATATGCTTCAGAATAGCTGAGAACTAATTTTTTTCCCAGATTTTAAATTTAACCACAGTCAGTCTTCTCTTACAGCTTCACACAGTTCTTTTCTAAATCTCCTGTCAAATGACTATTTCTTCATAGGAAATGTAGCATTTAAAATAGAATGGAATAATCTGATACCAGAACATAAAGTCTTAATTGAGAAAGAGGATGAGGGAAAATAAAAAGTGTTATTATTTTAATCAAAACAAATGCAAGTAAAAAGACTCTGATTTGCCAAGGTAAACTTTAAATAATGATAATAATAATAAACATAATAGTAATAATATAGTAATGGGAAGAAGAAGAAGAAGAAGAAGAAGAAGAAGAAGAAGAAGAAGAAGAAGAAGAAGAAGAAGAAGAAGAAGAAGGAGAAGAAGAAGAAGAAGAAGAAGAAGAAGAAGAAGAAGAAGAAGAAGAAGAAGAAGAAGAAGAAGATGATTTTTTCTAGGTTGAACTGATTCTATTGATTAAGCAAATATTGCATATAACTTGCTTTAAAAAAACACCTAGTTAATATTTCTGCAGCTTGAAGTAATTTCTTAATTGCTTGCGAGAGTTTGCAATATCATTCCAAACAACTTCTTTTAACTGAGTTTTGTGATGCTTGATCAGTAAAATGACTTTAATATCTTCAAACATAGCCTGTGTTTCAAAGAAAAGGAAAGATTTTAAAAAATATTGATAGCGTAGAATTATGATGAAAATATGAAATAATGAAATTCCCTTATTATGATGATCAAATATAAAAAATGTCTGGTGTTTTTCCATCACTGACTACATGGCAAGTTTCATATTCAATTCAGATAACAAGCAGAATCCTTCTGTTTGACAAGTGTCTGTCAAAAGTCAAACCTGCAGACTTAGTGAAGCATGGGGTTCTGGTTTGTATTTTTATGCATATTTTAGTATCACTTATTGTCTCTCCAAGGACACTTACTGTCTCTCCTAGGACCTACATAATAATGAAGTTGTTTACTATCAACAGACTTTTCCAAAATACGTATCTAGTGGAAGATAATATGTTGTAGAACAGCAGAAGATTTTCTAGGGTAATACTTAGGGAAAACTAAATAAAGTAATGATTTTTAAAAGCATAATATTATATTTAAATAAATTAACATTTAAAAGAAAAGTAACTATCTTTCTGAATACTTTATTTATTAATTGTGGTCATAGGTAAGTATTACTGATCTTTAGCCAAATATGTAGGAAAAAACAGTTTAAAATACATTTATGATGAGTTAGGGAAACAGAGTTTCATGTACTTTTGATAAGTATATGTCTGTTGCAAATGTGAATAATTTAGAACTTTTTCATAAAAACTGACATCATTTATGGTTCAGTGAATTATTCTATATGAGTGTTTTAATTAGAAAGAAGGAAAAATTATGTGTATGAAAGTAAGCAACACCATTCTTAAATTTTGAGGGATGCATACAGCACTTTGCTGTAAATTATGTGGTAATCTTTAGAAGGTGAGAAGGGGAACCAGATCAAAAAAGAAGTAGGATGACTACCAGTTCTTAAATAAAAGGAGGCAGACCATTAACTGCTGAATCAGAGTGCAATTAAAGAGCAACATAAACTAACAAACCTATGAAATCTTTTTCTACAGGAAACCTAGATTTGTCCCAAACTCAAACCTTTGGGAAATTCTGTGAGACATATTCCCAGATGAGTTTATTTATAATCTGTTAATACCGGATCTTGAATTTGTCATGAATCCCATGTCTTTGGATCAGAATATATCAAATTTCAGCAAGGGAAAGAAACACCCTGACTGAACACATCTAAGTTTAGGTATCTAAATAAAAGTTTATTTAAGGAGCCCTGTCACTTCATTGGTCCACCCTAATTAAGAACAAGACATACGTTACCTACTTCCTTTCACTAATGCAACAGAATTTAAAATAACGATGCACAATTAATTGCAGTAAGTGCACATTCTTAAGTGCAGTAGATCTTCATTGTAATTGAATTTCACAACGCAAATCAGAACCAAAATTATGTAATGGAGACCAAGATTTAAATATTTACTTCTCACAGTGTACATGAGTTTGGATTAGTATTTAAGACTCCATAGAAAACAATAAAAGAAGTAATACTCAGAATATAATTAAAACCTAAGATATTTTTGAAGAAATTTTGACCTGTTTTTCTGGTTCTTTTTTAACTTGACACCTCTTGTTTAATTCAGAACATGAAATACTTTCAGCACAATTCAGAAATAAACATTTATACAAGATGGTGATATTCAAAGTAAAAAAACCCAGTACAGTAGGGAGGATGAACTGACAAAACTAGCTTTCTACATGAACCATGAGAAAATGCATGGTTACCTTTAAAATGAATAGACTTTCATGCTTTGAGGTATGTAGCTGAAATGAGAAAAAATTTCTGCATGGAGAGATTTTTCCATTACCGGTTTCCTTGTATTTTCTTCCACAACATCCTTGGTCAGATAGATGAGCAACATGTCACACTGAACGCTAGATCAACTATTACTCTGATATGATGTGACTCTAGGTGGATATGAATAAATACATCTTACAGACCTTTCCCTTTTGCAACTGGCATTACAAAAAAAAAAAAAAAAAAAAAAAAAAAAAAAAAAAAAAAAAAAAAAAAAAAAAAAAAAAAAAAAAAAAGAACAACAACAAAAAGTGAGTTCCTGTCCATAAGATACACAAATTCCAAGTACAGTTATGAATGCAGATAACTATACAAAAAATAATAAACATGTAAGAGTTTTGCTTAATAAATGCCTCAAGGAAAACTGCTACTGTTATTGCTACTCTAGTAATTGATAAGACCTTAAAAAAAGAATTTGTAAGCTTCAGGACAAAAATCATCTAACCCAATGTACTTACAGTTCTTAAAGTTTTAGGCAAAATTCTTGCCAAAATTTAAAAGCATTGTCAGGAAATTTAGGAAGTGAGATCAACTACTAAATCCTTTGAAATATGCTGTCTTGGGAGACATCTGTGTGAGCACAAAGTGGAGAAATGCTGAATAATAAGGATTGGTGCTGCCTAATAGTGGATAATTGGGCATGATAGAAAAGATGTGTGCTAATATCTTTACAAACACTTTGATGGGTGAGGGTATGGGTGTTAATGTCTTTGAAATGGGTTTTAAGCAACCTCAAGCTGCAAGTTTGCAACAGAACCCAGACAACTTGACTCCTGAACTTTAGGGTAATAGACAAGTTTGTCAGCACAAAGTCTATTGCAGAACACAGATAGCCTGAACTTCTGAACTTGAACATGACATGTTTAAGGGGAGAGTATGTGGTAGGCAGTTTGAGAAGGTTGTATCTCCCTAGTACCTCAAACAGCGGGGAAAGGAAGAGGGAAATGTGTGGCCAGGAGTTTAGGATAAAATGAGGCTGCGTCGTCAGAAACCTCAAGAGAAAAATTCCACAGTGGTACACCCCAGAGGACTCTCTTGCTTTATTTGAAAAAAGATACAGGCCTCCTCTGTCTCTTTTGTGGACACTGGCTTTTCACAGAGTGATTTTCCTCAGAGACATGCGTGTTAATGTGATCTGCTGTGACACTGTGAGAAGAGATTGTGAATCCTGCCAGCTGTCAAGCACTCTTCATTAAAGCTATTATTTTGTAGGGATTTTGCATAGCATCCAGAAGTTAATTTCTTTCTCCTTAGTAAATACATCTTAAATTAGCTACATAGCATACACCTACATGCACAGTTCACCTTTGGGCTTGGTTAAGGAAGTGTAAGTCTCTAGACCAAGCTGGTTTTGAGATAAGAGAAAGCAGAGGTAGAAAAGAGCCTGTGCAACTTTTCTTACACAGACTTTGTGTGTTTAAGTAAAAGTTTCTGAGCAGTAGGAGGGAAAATTCTGTGCTTTATCTATCATAGAAGATTAGGCTGGATGAGGATAACCTCAAACTAAAATGAGAATCTATCTGTTTGCTAGACCAGTGAATATTATCCTTCTAGTGAGACTTTAGGACCTGAACTGGGTACCAAGCCTTAAGGTAATGTGTTTAAATGTTATAAAGGATTTAGAGGGGAAAAACACAACAAAACAAAACAAAATAAAAATTTAAAAAAAAAAAAATCAGGGAAAAAAGAAACAAGAATTACTTGGATTAAACTACTAAAACCAATCTGTTGTTTTATGAACTGGTAAGACCTGAAGAAACTACATAGCTCCTGGGATAAAGAGCATGTCTTGTTCACTCAGCAATGAACTTTCTGGACAATATATCAGTCTTGACAGTCTTTCATGACTACATGTGTGGACCTTTATCTAAAGCATGGTTAGCTGAAAGTTATAGGTAGGAAGGCTTTAGGCTTTACTTCAATTACACAGGTGTTTTGCTAGAGGTAAGGAATGGATCATATTCTCATAGAAAAGGAGTAATGAGGCATAAAAATAAACAGTGTCCTGATGACACTTCAGCTTAAATAATCCATGTGACTGGCTGTAGAGGCTGAGATGGATGCTGCTCTGCTGCTTCCCTGGAGGAGATTGTCAGATGGTGGTGTGGGTGAGGAGGTGATGTCAGTCATGTCCCACATGATGGTGATAACAGATGAGCTGAGATGGTGGTGACTGAGGCATTCCATTTACAGGCATGAAACTAACAACTAGCTCCCAGCTTCCAGGAAATTAAGAAAGTTAGAAAAATAGGCTTAAAAGTTGAGAGGCAATGTCTTTAAATGCAAAGAAAAGCCTTTTACTTTCCAAAAGGGTTGTTGGGCATTAGAGCCATTACGGAAACTTCTCAGTATGCCCATTCACAATACCCACTGGCAGTCACACTTCCACCACCAGAGACTTTACTGTGACCAAATCTCCCTTGCAGTGGGCAGCTCCAGTGACCAGTGTGTCCCTCTTGCCTCCTCACACAGCCTCTCCACAGTCAGACCAAGTTTTCTTACAAGTTTGACTCCAGATTTCCCATGGCAGAGTCTCAGATGTCTCTGATAGGAAAGATGTGTGCTAATGTCTATACAAACAATTTGATGGGTGTTAATATCTTTGAAATGGGTCTTAATGTCTCTGTCAAAATCAAGAAACAGGTTTGTTACAGAGCCCACACAGTTTGACTCCTGAAACAGACAAATAGGCCCGCATGAGCCTGAGTTTCTGAACTTTGGGGTAAAATGACAGATTCAAGGGGAAAGGTTTGAGAAGGCTGTACCTTCCTGGTACCTCAGCCAGTGGGGAAAGGAAGAGGGTAATGTGGTGCTGGGAGTTTAGGATAAAAGGAGGGTGCACCCTTCAAAACCTCAAGAGAAAAGCCCCACAGTGGTATGTTCCAGAGGACTCTCTTGCTTTATTTGAATAAAACTCCAGGAGTCCTCTGTTTCCTTTATTTTTTCCACTGGTTTTTCATAGAGTGATTTCCTGTACATCTCATTCCATAACACCATTTATTCACAGCACAGTAACCCAGAAACAGCCTGAGCCAGTGCCCCCAAGGAGGATCCCACCATGGAACCCTTGGGTTTTTATAGCCTCAGAGCCCATCTGTGGCCAAGTCTCTCTCTTCTGTCCTGGAGGTATTCAAAAGACCGTAAACATGGTGCTTAGGGACATGGCATAGTAGTGAACTTGGCAGTGTTAGTTTAGTGGCTAGACTTGGTCATATTAGGGGTCTTTTTCAACTCAAGTTGTTCTATGATTCTATGGAATGTCCAACACCTAGGTCCAGGATAGAAATCCACCTTTATAAAGAATCTTCTATACACATAAAATGTTTTTAAAATAAGGACAATTAATGCCTTTTCAATTGAATCAGATTTTACACTGACAATGGCTAATAAATTAGGGAAGCTTAGCAGGTGAGTTTGCTTTTGAGTTTCACACTATCAGCAGAACATCAGTACATGTTTAAGGGGTGATCAATCAATATTTCCACTTATATCTGGTGAACTGAGTGATTAGGTAGTTGCCTTGTTATGGCAGTCAACAAAATTGCTTGTGAAAATTTTAATTTATAGAAGTAGGTGGTTAACATTAACACAACCAAATAATGCAAGAGAAAATATGCAAAAACCAAGGGAAACCCATCCTTTCTGATGTGACTTATTTTCTCTCCATCTTTTTAATTCTAAGACATTCATCAGTATAATTACAGATAAACAGCTGATTTTCACTTTGTTTTTCATGCTGTAGGTACTCAAAACTTGATAATTATAACTGTTGTTATTAATACTATTATTATTATTATTATTATTATTATTATCACAATTTTTCTGCACCCATTTTAATTTTTCAATTTCAAAGCTGCTTGTAGACAATGTGATTCTGCTTCTGACAATTTATGACTTTGTGCTTCGCCTTGTGACATGTCTAACAGTAAAAGATACTCCTTCTGGTTTCATTCACAGGATCAGCAATCTGGTACACTCTCCAGAGGAAGGAGATCAGCTATTCAGCTAGTCAAATACTGCCATCAGCACTAAGTGTAATTGTAGAAAAGATGTTTTGGGGCTACCAACTTTAAGCCGTCTCCTTAAAAGAGTGACAATTTTGTTCCATTTTGCAGCTTATTTTATATAGTGTACATCTACAGGGAAACTTGCTTCTTTACCATCTTCACCTAATCCCTCCCTCTGTCAAGTGCTGTCACAAAACTTAACCTTTTGTTATGAGTAAGAGTGAATCACTTCTTTGAAACTGAGTTTCAGTTCTCAAATTCACAGCCTGGCTGAGGAGATTTAGCTGTCACACCTGCATTATACATTCAGCCTCACAGCAGCTGAAATAAACAGCCTTGTAACCATTGCTCCATTTTCATGTAAGGTTTTCTCTCAGTTCTGTGTGAGTAAGTCTACAGGACATTTTGTGCATTTACTCCAAATCTTTCCAGGAAATCAATGCACCATAAAACATCTGAAGTAGTCCAAAGCTTACTCTATTAGTCATTAACTTAATCAACTGCTGATCAGACAAGACACAGATAGTATATAACACAAAATCTGTTCACTTACATTGTCAATATTTGGCCTTATTTTTGTATCTTAATAGGACACTAGTCTAATTACCAGTAGATTTATTTGTATTGGTTAGTAAATGAAGCTGTTTTCTCCTTAACAAGAGAGTCAGTGAAATCAGAGCTGGCATTTCCATTATTTCATTTTCTAATTCCAAAAGCAACTGATGAAACCTTAATGAGATGGATGCTTTCAAACTGTCATTAATCTCTGCCTGAAGTTCTTTAATAGGATTATTAGTTTTAAAAAACAACAACCCAATAGGACAACCCCAACCCCCTAAACTAAACAAACAAACACCCACCCCATCAAGTAAACAGGCAATTGTCAATTTGTGGGCTTTCTTCATGAATGATATTAGGCATTCCTACTCTTTTGTAAGCAAAATTTGATGGGCCTGGAGGAAATATCCCTTTAACAGAATAAATAAACATATCCAAAGTGAGTCAATATCACTTGGGAGGAAAATCTGTGTGTGCCTGTGTTTGATGTAGAGGTGGTAAAGAGAATGCCAATTAGAAATCCCACTGCAAAAGTGACATTTCTATAATTCATTTCTGCAGTACTGTATCACTGCAGGAATATATGCAGTGACAATAAAAACTCCAAGATGTAAAATCCTAGCTGTTTTGTGAAACTTGATGAAAGCCTGGTGTCGGGCTGGGTGAGCCAGAGAGATAGATGAAGAATGAGATGCATTTTAAGTTTACATACAAGCATATTCCAATACAGCATTTTCTGTGTTGTGATGAATACTTCTAAATAATTTGCATAATATATATTTTTTTGCTTTTGGTGTTTTCAAAACTACACAGTAGACACTAGTTTTAAACTTGCATGTAATGAGCTTGCTACAGGGTTGAATTTGTTTATTTATTTTATTTATTTATTATTTCATTGAAAAAATGTCATGAAATGCTGATTGCTTCCAGCTATTGAATTTATACAATATCACTTGTAGAAATTAACTTTTTTTCTTGAACAAGAGTTAAATTTTAAAACAAGTTATTGCATATAAAATTTGTAAATATGAAAGTATAAGAGAAAGTGCCATCCTTTTAAAAACTACTTTAACAAAACTGCAAAGATGATTTGTTTTCTTTACATTCCCATATTCATTTAAAAAGATTCAAAATGGAGGTTTCTATTACAGATCTTATTCATTTGCTTATTTCTATTTTTGAAAGGTGCACATTTTTCTGCATCTACTTTAAAAATTAATACAGTTGTACGTAAGAAAAAATCAATGCTACATGTCAGCATTCATATATTATGCCCAAGCTTACTGTGGAATGAAAGATATCCTGTATAGGTTTGTGCACTATTTGAAATCTGAAATCTTTCAAATATTTTGTAATCCAGACTACATTACTGTAGGAAGTATTTATGCTGTGTTGTACCTTTTTTTTTTTTTTTCTTCTTGCTAGCTTGTGTGTGTGACACTATTTAAAATCTGTGCTGTATTGATTTTTAGTTCTAATTGAGTTGTGATTACATGTGGAAAACTCACCATGTTTTCTAGTCAAAATTGAATAGACATTATGTTCTTTGTAAAGTTAACAAGCTGCATGTTTTTTTGTTTTGATTGATCCACACAGTAAACCTGGATTTTGAATGTCGGTAACTGCAAGTGGTCATTTGTACAAAGATGGACTTTGACCAGAAATATGATTATAGCTTGCAATAAATTTTTATTTTCTCATGGTGGGTCATCTGGGGGAAGGTATCAACATTTTTTTTATTGAAAGTTGCTGTTTATTCCTAGAAACCTTATTTTAACATATCTTGACAAACATAAGATTAAATGTTTTCAATTTAGTTATTTTTTTTCTTTTTTTTTTTTTTTTTTTTTTTTTTTTTTTTTTTTTTTTTTTTTTTTTTTTTTTTCTTTCCTATCATTATACAGTGCAATCACAGCTGTATAGAGATCGCAGTGATAAGTAGGCTGGGGTTTTATATGAACAATGAGGTGTTTATGGTTCTAAGATAATGATGCAGGAAAACAAAGAGCTGGTCTGATAGCAGAAACTTAGAGAAGTGGGGATGAAGCACAGGAAAGCACAGAAATGGGGTGATAAAGGCTGGATACAGAAAGGCACTGAAGACACATGAGCAATTACCACAATTCATATCTGGAGCTGGACAAAACTAGTTTGAGGGGTAGCAAATATAAAAAAGAGTATTTAACATATCTAAACACTGTCATAGATATATTCAAATATAATACGCAATTGCAGACCAATTAAGAAAGAGAAAGCTATAAAATCATTTTAGCAAGCCCATTGAAATTATTCTTAGCGAGTACTAGAAGGAGGATGAAGAAAATCTCAACATTAACATCAACAATATTCATCCTGGTGAAAGATGCTTGCTGCTGATAATTCACTGTAGCAACTCCTACACCAGCACTAGAATTAAATTGATCCCAAGACCTAGAGAAGAATGAGAAGGGATAATACCAGAAAAAGCATGAACATAAAATGTGTCTATAACTGTTCTAATTGTATTACTGCCATCATTGAAACTTTTTTCAATAGAGAAACATTATCTCCTTTTCTTTAATAATTTGACCTAAACTAATAATACTTTCTAGATTAGATTGTTAAAATAGCCACTACAGTAACAAAAAATTATTTTCTTTACACAGAAGTTCTCTTTCTTCTTTCCCTTTAACAAGATTTTTAACATGGGAATATTGAATAAAGTCTGAGCTGAAAGGAAAAGGAGTGGTCTAAAAGCTGTCTCGATTACTAGAACTGCATATTGCTCAAACTTGTTTTGCTTCCTCTTTCAAACCTGATTAGAGAGAGAAAAGCAATAAGGGTCATTTTAGCTCCCCTGATGCAAAAACACTTAGTGACATCTGAGAAGCCCTGAGGTATCCAAGATATCTACAAGAAGCTGTCAAGCATGACATAAAACCTATGAATGATCCATATTCCCTCTTGGACTGTCAGTAGGAGGCTACTTGGGATAATCTAGGGAATCTCAAATGGCATTAGAGGTCTCTGTTCTGGCAATTTACACCAGAAAAATGCTACTAGATCTGGCTCAGAGGACATTCTCTGAGTTTTGAGTAGTTTTCCTTATAAAATATTATACTATCTTATTTTATCTCCATATCGAATATTAACTTCAAAAAGAGGGCATTCTGATACCAGATCAAGTTCAGCAAAACCCTGTTGAGGAACGCTACCCTTCGGTGCAGGTAGCTCGGGGTGCAGATGCAATGGGAGCTGCAGGCTGCGCTCCGGGCGCCTGGAGCCCGAGGCAAGACTCTGGGAACTGCACAACCAAGGGCCGGGAACACCCAGGTTATTTTGTTATTTAGTTATTGCACCAGGACTAAATTATCTTAATTATCTGGATCTCAGACTCTGCTGTGAAAAGCCTGGGGTGGAGCCATGGAGGAAACCCAGTGTGTCTGTGTGAGTGTAGGGGGTGTGGCTGCAAAGGGGCCCGGGTCCCAGCCCAGGTGGCATGAGATGACTGCCAGAGGGAATACAGGGTGGTTGGGCAGGGAAGCTTCCTTATTAATCCTCACAGGAATGTCTGACTGAGAATTATGATTTCATCCCACTGTGGAACTCACGTTATTTATTTGTAATAGTGATGTTCAAAGTTGCAGAACCATGATTTACCTGAACACTAGCCCAAACTTTTCAAATTTGTGTCTGAACTTGAAGTTCCTAATTTCATGCGAGATTCAGAAACATCTTTGGTTCTCTGTTTAAATGGGTTTTCTATAAGTATGAGAAACACTGCTTACAGAAACTGACTACCTATAACACAAATTGCAAAGGATATTTCTGAGGCAATTGTCACACAGAATCACATTGCTAAAAAATGATATTACATTTGGTACTAATATCTTCAGAATTCAAAAACAAAAGACTTTAAAAATCAGAAGAAAGACTTTAAATGGTTTATTTTTTAGACAAGCTCTTCAATTTTTAGACATTATGATTCAATTCTTATTTTGATTATAAAATAGCATAACAACCAGATAAAAATGAGCTTTATCACTTCTTTCCTTCACATTATGTTAGTTTTGCAGGGACATGATGCAAACAGAATTTGCAAGATGATTACCATGAGCAAGTAATTCAGAAATACCAGTTTAAAAAAATCCAAAACTTCAGTTTGAAATTCAAAGCAACTATCTTGTAATGTTTTTCTCCATGTGAGCTTTCAAATTGTTTTGGCAGGGAACAAAAACAAAAGGAATAATTTTTCTCTTAAAAAGTTTGTTTCATATTTTCACATCAATCCTACTTTAGTCCATTGACTGACATTTTATCTCCGTATTAAAAAAAAAAAAAAAAAAATTAATAGATATCAGGAACTCTTTTCAGAAGCATGGCAACAATAGCTGCCTGATGTAGTACTGGAGTAGAAACAGATGCAGAAGCTTAGATAAAAACAATCTGAAATAAGAATTGGTATTATTGAAGATGAACTTGCAACAAAAAAACAATCTATCTAGCTGTTTAATCAACAGCTGTTATTTGCAGGTAAAGGGCACATTTAGTTAGCACTTTCTGGGGTTGAGTAAGTCCCAAATGGAGCGAAGAGAAATGGGACAATCTGGCACAGACCTTGCTGTGTAACAGCTCATCAGCCAAACACTAAGATATTTTGCTGTAAAGGCACTAGATAATCTTGCAAACAACATAAGCAGACTCTGATCTTGGCATTGTTAAGAGAGTTACTCTTTTAAGGCTTCCAGTTCCTTTTTTTTTTCCACTCTACAAGGTATATTATTTCTTTTCTTCTGTAACAGGGAGGTATATTCTTGTTTTCCTCAGACATAATGCTTGCTACATAAGTTTTTGTTTGTTCTAATGCTACGTGTTTTACATCATAGCAATGATGATTTTCAATCTTATTTAAACTGTGTGATGAGAATACTCTTGCTGATTTTATATTATAATGCACTGCTTTAATAGATAGCTGAGTATCATTACCCTACCAGTTTAAAACTTCAATTTTTTTCTGTATTACTGGAAATTAATTTTATTTTTCCTAAAATCTTTTCAAGCCAGTTACTTCATTTTCTCATAAGATTACTGTCAATTTTTATGTTCTTTCTTCAGCCTTCATCATAAAACTAAACTGTGATGAAATCATTCCTCTTTGGATTGAAGAAGCATTTTTCACATACGTTACCCAGCTTGACAAGAGCTTTAATACCTTTTCCAATGATGTTTACGAGTATGCTGTTAGAATAAATGCTTATATTTTTTATATTACTCTGATAAAATAATCTTTATGAAGGTTAAAAGGCAAAAGTTTGTAGAGAGAAGAAAAGAAAACCCTGGCAGATGAATTCTCTGACTTGTTAGCTGTATGAAGTCCTTCTTTACATTTTATTTTAGTAGCTCCCTTTTGACTTTTTCAAGTAATTATATTCCATTAAAGAAAGTGTTCATACAAGTGTGCGTAAATATGCTTTAACAGTCTAAACTAGCAGGAGCAGTATAGATGCAAATACATAGAAATTACACTGAAAAGAATGTAAAGAGAGAAGTTCTAAGAATCTCAAAGAGGAATATGAAACTTTGAGTAGTTTATATCTCAACTTCTTTCTTGACAGAAGTTGATTTCTTTCAGAAAGACATGAATAACTATAATGAACATTCTTCCCAAGCTTAGGTTCATGGTACTGAAGATGAGATGATGTTTTGGACAATAGAAAGGCATCATCAGAAACATCAGGTCAATGTGTGACCCTGAAGCTGGCGTAATCTGAAAAATTTTGGAGTCTTTGACCATGGGATGACCTACTTAAAACCTGGTCTACTGACATCTGATGGAATGCACCTATCTCAGAGGGGAAAAAGATTCCAACAAAGGAGCTAGTGGTTGTTTGTTGATAGAACATTACTTTGGAAAGGAGAAAAGGACAAAACCAGGCTAGTCAGTGATGAGCAATGTCATGGCATGCCAACACTTGAGGAAATGAGCACTAATGGGATCCCTCAATCTGCTTCCTGAGGTTTTGGTACCAAAACCTGAAATATTTTTTAATACACCCAGAATGAGAAACAAATGCCACCAGTACGAAACTTTGGCCCAGTCCCTGGGATCTGACATTACTGACATAAATGGAATCTGGAATCACAGATGATTCCTGTTCTTGGATGACCTATTCAATGTTTACAGGCTTTTCAGGAGGGATATACAGGGCAGAAGAGACAGAGGGGTGGCGCTATATGCAATAGAAGAGGTAGAATATATGGAGCTTACAATTGCCAGGGACGCAGTTGAGAGCCTCTGGGTGAGAATTGAGGGCCAAAGAAATAATTCGGATGTTATTGAGAAAGTCGACTGCAGACCTCCTATCCAGGCTGATGACACCAATGAATTACTCTTTGAGGAACGAATTGACACTTGCAAGTCAATTTCAGTCAACTTGCCAGAAATTAACTGGAAGAATCACACAGCTGGCACACCCCGGGCCAGAAGATTCCTAAAAAACCTGGATGACAACTTTATGGAACAGCTCCTGAGGGAACTGACTCAGAGATAACTTCCTTTATCCAACAGTGTGGATCTTAAGAGCAAGTGGAGATTTGCAGCCATCTTGGCCACAGTGACCACAAAGGGGTTGAATTTAAAACATCTGTAAACAGGGGGAAAAGTGCCAGCAAAATCTCGACTCTGAACATGAGAAGAGCAGACTTGAGGCTGCTCTGGGAATTAGTGAATTAGGAAAATATTTTTTACAGTTGTTTGTGTCCATAACTTTTTCAACATCACCTCCTAAGGGCACAGGAACCAGCAGTACACAAATACTGGAAGTCAAAGCAGTTGAGGCAGAAGACTGGCTTAGCTGAACCAGAGTATTCTCTAGGAATTAATGCAAAAAATGAATGAGTATACTCTGTGGAAACATGGTCAAGTGACATAGGAAAAATACAGAGATGCTGCTTGCCTGTAGGGAGAAAATTCATATAACCAAAGCTCAAAGAGAGTTGAAGCTGCCAGAAATGTGGGGAGCAATAAAAGGAGTTAGTTTTCAAATATATTAATGGCAATAGGTAGTGTAAAAATAACATTAGCCCATTACACGACAAGGATGGGACAGGGACAAGGCAGAGGTGTTTAAGGCATTCTTTGCCTCCATCTTCAACACAGATGATGGAGCAAGGGAGTCTCAGTGCCCTGCACCATGATTGCGAAACCATGAATTCTTTGTTGACTCTGCAATTATGTGGGATCTGCTGGTCCAGCTGGATCCCTACAAACAAACCACAGCACCATACAGGCTGCCATAGATGAAATAAACCCCATCCCAGCAAGAGAGATTACAGAAGGTTAAGAAAAAGAAAAAAGTCAAAACTTTTTAGTCTGGTGTGATAGACCTAGAGTGCTTAGACTTTGTAAAACCTAAGAAATTAAATTTTACATTACAATTAAATAATTACACTTTAAAGGATTGAACAGCAAGACAAGAATAAAACATTCTGTACATCGTCCAGCTGATTCAAATACCTTTTAATTTTTTTTACCTCCCATTAATATCAGGTTATTAAAACTGTTAGAGAAATGCCTCTGACCAAATTAAGGTGCAAATGAGACCATATGTTGAAGTTGATAGGATAAATTTTATGTAATAGTAAATGAGGAATGGACAGAGAAAAAGAGGGAGGGCAGGGCAGAATGCAAATGACAAAGAGAAGATTAAGTAGAAAATATCAGTCCTCCCAACAATCTCCCCTTGGTCCTTTTTTATGGTCTTCCCTGTGGTGAGGGTCCTGAAAGAAACAGAGTTCACTGAGTTACCATACGTTCAGGCCAGGTGGGAATGCCCAGGCAATTCCCCTTGGTGGTGGGGGAAAGTTTGACAGAATCTCTTCCAATAGACTCTGGATCTGTTGCATCATTCTGCATCACGTGCAGTGCTCTGCTGGTAGGGCCTCAGGTATGAGCCTGTCGGCTGTTGCTTGCCCCACTGAACCCAGCCAGAGCTGATTTTCAGAATAGCTGCTGGGTTTGGATTTCCTTGTGGGTGTGTTCTTCTCCTTAGGCCAGGGATAGCTAGAGAATAGTACCATCTTTATCACAGTCCAGCTCCTGTCAGGGAGCATATTTGTGTGGGCAATGGGCTTTGGTGGTAGCAGCAACTTTATACAGTTTTGACATAATGAGCAAAGTCCTTTTTTTAACAAATTTAAGCCATGGACCATAACTTTTCAGGCTCTCACACCTCCCCCACAGATTTAGTAGCTCTCCATACAAATACACAACGTGCAGATTTACATGGATCATCTCAGTCATCAGAATGTCTTCCTTTAATACTGATGAAAACTATATTGTTGGAGACAGTAGATTGTAATTCACATTTTGCATTAAGAAACTGAGACCCTCTAAGTCTACAGCACAGATTTACAGATGTTCCTTCACTGGTGAAGATTTAAGCATCTAACCAGTCTGGACAGAAATGACTGCAAAAGATCCCAGGGGAAGCCTGTGACATAGCCAGGGAAAACATTCCCCCTTCCTGAGCTATGGACTGAGCTGTAAGATCATACCTGTCTTGTTTTCATATCATTAGGGGGAGAAGATAAAGTTGTTCTCAGTGTCTTTTCCTGGAACCATCTCTTTTTCTGATCAAGATGAATAGCCCAGTGGTCTCTCGTGTACAGGTAAGACACCCTTGAGCTATAATAATGCTTCAATTTTTCTTGGGATATTCTTTTTGCCTGAGCTTTACAAGGCAAGATGATACCTTCTAATGTGTTAAATGAGCTGTTCACAGTGAAAGATGGAAGGTTTTGCTCACCCAAGAGGAACTAAGAATTGCATGGTACCCTGCGGGATTTAGATCAGACAGTGGCCTGACCATTATTTCAGTTTTAAAATATTCTTCAGTTATATTGCTAAATCTACTTGCTATGTCAGGAGGTGAGAGGTAGGTCACCAGGCCAGACACAGAACATCTTCACGTAAAGATGAGGAATTTATTAAAAACCAGAGAAGGGAACACCACATTTCAGTTTATTAAACACAAAAAGAGGACTTTTACAAGAGGGGAGGAATAGGTTAGCTCCTAAGAGCAGTTTCATGGTCAGATTCAGAAGTATTGTAAGAAACAGTTTTGATTTTGAGTGAAAATAAACCCTTCTGAAACTTCAGAAAAGTTTTGGGATTTTCTTGTTT